>NDXB01010194.1:203645-216110 GCA_002631895.1 Agapornis roseicollis
TTTTTTTTTTTTTTTGTTACAATTCAGAGGGTTTTGCTAACTATTCCAAGTTTCTTGTTTCTAAATCTTATTTAATGCTTTCAAATAAGTCTTCAAAACTTAGTGATGACTTAATCCTTAGTGTTTTCTATCCAGAAAAGCAGTGTCAAGAGAATCTGCATTAGATACAGTTCTGTAAATCATGATAAAGTGACATCAGTGAAGGAGGAGAACACAGACTTCAGCACCTTCTTCACCTACTCCAGCAGATAACCTCCAGGAGAACTGAGCTTTGTCCAAGGACTTTCATTGGCATTTTCTGCAGCCTGACTGTATTCTTGCTTGTAAAATATGCTTAACCTTGTAAAGGGCTTTCAGACTGAAAAAAGACAAAAATCATCTACCAAATGTTTTCTCTTTTTAAAGCTAAATGCTGTTCCTACAAGCTCAGAAACTAAAAAGTTGCAGTGACTTAACTAAATCTGTTCATCATAGAAAAATCAAAGTTTCCAAAAACTGTACAGTGCAGATTAACATGAATATTCTGAGATGCTGGATACTTGTTGCATATTCTGATTGATTGTTGGGTGTGTACCTACTTGATGTGTAAAACTTCATTGTCTCAAATTTATGAGTTGTCTTTTTGAAAAATATGCTGTCATACCTAAAATGATAACTCAAAGCATCAATTTTAATCTTAGTAAGTCTGAAAAGTTTCCATTACCAAAGCCACAGGGCTGCTCACAGAGATCATCTTGAAATCACTGGGTCTTGATGCCCAGGAAGCAAGGACACGAGTTCTCCGAAGCCCTGATACAGGGGTTTTTTTTTTTGATAGTTGCAGCATTGTGAAATGCTGCTCTCATTGTATGAGAAGCACGTATCAGATGGACTTACCTGGGTAGATGGTTGTGGCATGGCTTCCCATTACTAGGAGGATTTGGAAGTGGTGACCTAAGCCATTTTTTCAGGGTTTCATGGTGGTTAGCATCTGTCAAAAGCTAGCCACTTGTTTTTGGTAAAGCGGTGTGAAGATATGCAGTCTAGAGATCAAGACCTACCACTTCTTTTTTCTGATTCTGCCCTGTTCGACCTGTGGAAAGCCCTGATCCTTTGATGCACATCAAGTGGATGACTCCAGGTGCTTGTGTGTGAATTTTTGCTCTGCCCAGTGGAATGTTTCTTATGCAGTTGGTGTGAATTTGGCTGCAGGGTTTGGGTCATCTGTATGGGTAGAATCGAGGAGCTGTTGCCTCTGCTTAATGTGTGATGGTTTGGAGTTTCCAGTCAGTACAGTTGCTCAGTGCAGCAGCTGAAACACCTTCAGCTGTGTCCCTGACTGTAATCTCAGAAGTCTCTTTTCATTTCCTGGATACCAGTAAGAAGAAAGAAATATGGCAGAATTTCTGTCAGTTTGGTGCAAAATGAGTGGGTTTTTTAAGTGTAACTTTAAGAGAATATTAAAAATGTGTTTTGGCTTTTTTTCTCCACAGAGTTTACAGATGCTTCCTCAACAACGGAAGGCCATAGCAAAATTTAAGGAGCCAGCGCATGCTTTAGCATTTCAACAGAAATTCCACAGGTAAATAATTAAATGCTGCTGCTGCTTCAGTTCCTTCCCTCCCTTCAAAAGATTAAATCAGTCTCCTGTGCTCAATGTTTCTCTTAATCCAGCCAAGCATCTGTTTATTAGTGACCTTCATAGAACCTCCTTGTTTGTTCTCCACCCCTAGATTTGGTTTGAGTACCAGGTTTAAATTTCTTTTAACTTTTAACAGGCACATGATAGATCTGTCCCACATAAATGTGGCACTGATAGTTGAGTGATGACTGCTGAGAGAAACCCTGACACTAACAGAAGCATACTGTGGAGCTACATGAGGCACAGTGGCAAAACCATCGGGTTGTGAAACCTTTCAGCTTAGTCTTTAGTTGCTAACTACAGAAAGCAGCAAGTTGTTCTCCAGAAGAGCAGAACTTGAGAAGATCTGCACACATGGAATTTCTGTTAGGTTTGTTCACATTCTGTTGTACCCAATGGAGCTACAGAGTCTTTTTCAAAACGCTTTCAGTGCATGTAGACACTGTTCATCAAGATCCTACTGTGTGACCACAGTGACTTGAGAGAGAGAACGTTTACATCGAAAGATTTAAAAACTTTCTCCATAGCAAAGAATATTTGATAATGGTTGCTCTTATCTTCAGTTTTGAATGAAAACTCACTTTTCTAAACAAAACACATTAGCTATGTTGTATATCTGGGAGCATAGAAGGCATTCTTGCATAGATTTAAATGTGGTCTACTTCGCTGAACAGCAGTATGCTGAGAAGCTATGGAGGTGACACTGGAAAGCTGTAGTTCTGATCTTTGTAAATAAGTTAAATCCGTCTTTGCATTTTTCTATTCCAACACAAACTTCCATCTTCTCCTTCCAACTCTACTTATTCCATAAAATCCTGTGTAGGAATAACATTGCTGTATTTTCCCTTGGGTTTTAAAAACAAGGATCTTTGCCCTTCAGTAGTATCGTGGGGTAGTGAACTCCCAAGTTGTAACTAGGTTGTTTTAGATGATACTGCCAGATACAAAGAAAAATAAATATTTGGTGGCTCACTTCAAAAATGTTACATAGGAAGAGTGGTGCATTCCTAATAGTTCTCTTGTGTTAGTGTTTAAGGATTGCCTTATGCTTTATTTTGATTAGAGTTTTTTTCTTTGGGATTTATTTTGTGACTAATGTTTAACGATAAGAAACCCATAACTGAAAGGACTCGGTTTGATGTCATGTTCTGGATAAAATACAGGACTATAGGGATATTGCGAGTCTGCTGGTGAACATGGCAGTTCCCAAAATTATGTGCAAACATTAAGGAGCTTATATTTTATTCAAAGTAAAATCCGTATTATTTCCTTTCGGTTAAGAGCCATCTAGATGGTATTGCCAAAGGAACAATTTTTTTCAATTACTTCTGAATAAACTTATTACAATGTCATCTTTATATTGGATTCCAGTTTTTATGAACGCTTCCTTAGTTTTAGACCATGAGCTTTTGGTTCATCCTTTATTTTAGAAATACTCTAAGTACTCCACTTACTGCTTGAAGGTGGGGGCTTACAGAAACCTTACAGGTTTGTTACCTGAGTGACCACAGGAGAACACTATTGGTATGTAATGAAACAGCTGCGAATAGGGTCCAAAATAGGCATGTCAAATGTAGAAGGTAAACTAAGCAAGTTTATAGCACCATAAAGTACCATATAGTACCATTTTTTTAAAATTCCTTTAATTTTTTTATAAAGATTTAATGGTAACTAAGTCACAAAGACCTAATTGGCTTTCTTACAGTTTTGGTCCAGATTTTCAATTAAGTAGAAGTTACTAAAAATAATGATTGAATAATAAAATACTGTCAAAAATCTAGGTAAAACTGCTCTTTGTTCATTGAAAGAGTAATGTAGTACTTTGGAAACATTGTACTGGGAAAGGAATTGATACTTTAAGCCCATTTACACTTAGTGATGTGACAGTTTTGCACGGAAGTGAGTTTTGAGTTTTGCATCTGTCTCTGTAGTTCCCCATTTGTGCTTAATAGTTAATAACATCCAGCACAATTACTATACATAAAGTCCTATTACTGCTTCAGGTAGACCCAAACCCAGGACAGAGAACAAGCTGCAGGTAGGAGGTACCTGGTGGGAGCTGACCCTGAAGACTCACACAAGGTGATCTGCCCCATGCTGCTTAACTCCTCACACTGTGAGCACTAGAATCCCTACACTGCCTCCTTAGGCTATGTAGGTTTTATTTTTTAAGAATTAAATGCTTATCTTTAAAACAAGTCATGAAACGGTTATTCATCTCGCTGTTGGGGAGCAGCTTCTTGCAATGAGAAGGATGGCAATATGTCTCTGAGTGGAGTGATAATAGTGCATGTCTGGAAATCTGGGTTAGATGCAAATGCCAGACAGGCCAGCAGCTGAGTTCAGCAGTAGGAACATCTGCAGCTGATCAGCTGTCCTGTCAGAACCAAGTGTTACTGGTGTTAGAGTTTCTTGGAGCCTAAGAATATGGGTTTGGTTCAAAAGTCAAAGAAGTTTGTAGAAATGCTCCTGCTTTGGGTTTTGAATCTATCCCAAGGAGGCTGAGGTTCAGCCAGCTTCAGGTTAAAGATTTTTTTATTCAGTTGGGGTTAAAAAAAAATAAAAATGGATTTTTGAGGTGAGTGCTTGGCTTTGGATTAAAGACCTGAGATCACCTCACATCTATTTAGATGTTGGAGGCAACATAACCAGTGCCTGTTTAATGACTATATGCACCCTCTTTAAAGGCGGTTGCAGTAGCATTACTTGTTCGTAGGCAGGGTACAGGTGGGGTGGTGGTGATCATTTTAGCTGCTTATTGCAGTACCTGAGTATCTTACTATATGTAAACATACTATATGTATGTGTGTCTATATGCATTTTTTTTTATAAGCATACATACATACACCCTGTGTTGTCACCATCTCTCTCTAATATCTTAAAAAACTCAGTAGCAAAAGTAGCAGTTAGGCAAGTGATTTGTGAAAATGTTTGTGTTTTGTTAGTTCTCAAATCCTAACTTAAAAGTGGATCTCTTGGCAATGATCAGCTTGGGTGATACAGCTCTTTTAGATCTCTTTGCTGTCTCCTCCCAAAAAAACCCAAAGGAAGTAGAGGTAAAGCTAGAAGGATGTGTTCTTGCCATGTTCTCTTTCTGCATATAGTTAAATCAGAGCATCTCAAGTTAACTTTCTTGGAAGATCTGTTGCAACCATTATCTTGTTCTTTCTTTATCATGTGTTCAAAATACAATGCAAAATGCGGGGGAGGGGGAGGGGGGAGGGAAAGGCATTCAATATAGTATGTAAATATTGACCTTTTAAAATTAAAATGTTACTCAAAGTGCTTACAGTCAACCACATCTTAGCTCTTTGTTAGGTTTTTTGTGTTGTCTCATCAAAGTTTAATAGATACAGTTCCATAAATGTTGATGTGTTTTTGTGTATATCTTCAAATTTTTATAAAGATGCTAGTAAGTCAATACATATATCCTCATCTGTGTATTATTTGTTCACAGTTTTTATTAGCATAACTTTATAAAGACTTTAATAGGCACCTCCAGGAGGTGACTATATGAAACCCAACTTTTTTTTTTTTTTCCAAATTCTTTTGTTCTCTTCTTGTAGCACTGGAGAATTTATTTTATAACTGAACGTATTTTACCTTGACTAAGAGGTTGCATTGGCCGTATGAGCTGTGGTGTTTTAGTAGAATGTTCTACCTTTTTTTTTTCATTATTAAAAAAATAAAAAACTTGTCCTTTAACTTTTGAGGGGAAATACAGTGCACTGTCAGACCAAGGCATGGGGTTTCTAGGTTTGTTCCATTGTGCTGTGCAAGTGCAAATGAGGTCTGTCATGTAATATTGTTCTCAAAAGTTTGGGATATGTTGGTTTTACACATATTTCAAGTTGGTCATGTAACACATTGGCTCATCAGAATGTTGGTAACTAGTGTGGCACGTGCTGTATGGTGGACCAGTGTGCAGTGATCAGAAAGCTCGGTGTAGTTGGTGTTAAGCAGGAGGAGGACAGATCCATAGCATCGCATAGCTGGAGGAGCAAATGTTCATCTCAGAGAAGGATAAAAGTTTAGACAGGGATATTGTTCATGGCCCACATACATCTCCAATGCAACCTTGGGGAAGAAGAGTATATACTGGCACCCCTCTGTAATGTATTGTCAGATACCTAATTGATTCCCCCATTTATATCTTCAAGATTCACTTCAGATTTCCAAATTTCTGTTTAAAAAAAAAAAGTCCTTCCAGCCAGTTAAATGTCAGGCAGATAGCATTTAATGTTAGGTTTCCACTGCAAGCATATAGGTAGTTTTTTATAAAGCAGTGGGTTATTCAGAAGAACCTTGAGGGTCTTCGTTGTTTTTTATTAACTTTATCTGGCTGCTTGGGATAAAAAAAAAAAAAAAACCATTCACTTCCTGCTGATTTTTTAACACATTTTTTTAAACATAGTATCTTTTATCTGTTCAACTTGAGATTGTGCCCTTTTCCCAGAAGCTGCTGAAGGCGCTTCCTCTGGGTACACACAGTGANGCTTGGGATAAAAAAAAAAAAAAACCATTCACTTCATGCTGATTTTTTAACACATTTTTTTAAACATAGTATCTTTTATCTGTTCAACTTGAGATTGTGCCCTTTTCCCAGAAGCTGCTGAAGGCGCTTCCTCTGGGTACACACAGTGACTGCGTGTCTGTATGTGTGTGTGGGTGCGGTGCCTTACAGCTGGGGTGAGAGGGGTGGTGGGAGGTGGGCATGGGCATTTCTTGTGGGTTTTTTTCCCTGTTTTTTTGTCAAACTTGGGAGATATCCTGGATCTGTTCTCTGGTGTAGCATTGTGTTGTTCTTGTCCTTCGCGTAGTGCTGTGTTTTTTACATGAGTCGTGATAGTTGAAGGTTGAAATCTGACTTCGCCTCTTTGCTGTCAAAAAGGCATTTTTTGTTTGGAGAGACATGAACCCTTTTTTCTTTTTTAAATTTTTTTGTGTGCTTTCAGTTTTTTTAGCAGCATGTTGGGTGAGGAATTAAATGTGAAGGAAACAAATCCTGAACAGATTGCAGAAGGTCAGCTGTGTTATAAAGGTCATTTAGGGTAACATAGGGCTTTTGTTTCAGTGTTGCCTTAAATCATGCCTTAGCCTCTAATTAATCCATAAACGGAATACTTGAAAGTATTTTATCTTTAATTAGTACCAAATCCTAAGGATTTTATGTAAGGTTTTTTTGTAACCTGTTTTTTAATCATGGAGATGACTTATCCACATGAGCACAGGGTCTTGTGTATGAAAACACTGATTCATATTGGATCCTTACGTATACCAACTTCTGGTATAATATGGTTGGGAAGGATCATTTTATTCTTCATAACACTGCTTTTTGCAGGGTTGGGGTTTTTTTATAGAGAAAAACAAAACACTTCCATTTTCTACTTCTGTGCTTGTTTTGGTGGGAAGTATGGTCCTTATTGCACTAAAAAAAAACCCTCAAGGAGAAAATTAATGTCACTGGGTCTCCTAGGTGCCTGTATTGCTTTCTCTTTTCTTGGTTGGATGCACTGATTTTTCTAACTAACTGGAAGTGGGCTCTATACCCACACTGTATTTCAACAGGTTACACTGCTTTTATTTAACGTAACAGCACTTGGGTTAAGTGATTCTTGCTGCATAGTTTAAAATAGTATTACAGATTAAGAATATTTTATTAAAGAACCTGTGTACAGTTAAGTGTAGCTGTATTGCGTTGTTGTGTGTAGTCACTTGGAAGATCACAACTTAAGACACTGCTGTGTTTAAACATAGCAATTTTTATGTTTGCTCAGTAGTTCAGGATTTTCATTGTGTGCATCAAATAATTTTTAATACACATTGTATTTTTTCCTAGTGTCTGTCATGCTGACTTTGGATCCGTACAGTTTTATTTCTATTTATATAATAACAAAACCGTTTTTTGCAGGATTTCTTTTTTAGGTGGTGAAACTTCTTTCAGTGGTTTAACTTGTAATTAATACACGTTTCCACTTACAGCGGAGACAAGATACTAACACTTATTTATTCACAGCTGATCTTCTGTTGAATCGCATACAGCATTTATTGATGCACAATGCCCTTAGAATAAGTCAGCTTTCTTTTTTTCCTGGGGTATCCTTTGCCTCTACCCTGTGCTTTACCTCATATCCATCTCATTTGCCCCAGTTTTTTCATTCCCACAAGGATATTTGTATTCTTGTTACATTCCTGCCCTTTTCACTCTCTGATCATCTTTCCACACTTTTTGCTGTCGGAGTGCACTGCATTCAATATTAAGCTCTGTTTTCTGGTCTTATAGCTCTTTTGAGGATACCTGAAGCCTGGAAGCACATCCTACTCTACTTCGCAGGCTTTGGTCCAAAAAGTTGAGGTTGCCTTTACAGGTATTGCGCCTTAGGAGATGCTGCCCATCCCAAAGCACTGGAGAAGCATCACTTAACAGTTTCGCTTTGCAGTTTTACCCGTACAAGAGAATTAATGCTTACATGCTTTAGCATTTGCAGCAAGCCAGGTGAGACAGGATTAACAACTCTTTTATCCTTTTCACTTTTTCAGGAGTTCTGTTCTTGAATTCAGTGATAGTAATAGCACTGTTTTTTCTATTGCTACGCACAAATATGAACACTGTCGACACAGTTCTACCTCCTATTACTATTACTGAATGTGATCCTTCCTAACCTGTAAAGTCTTAAGTGCTGTACATATGTGGGTATTTTGAGAACCACTTCAAATGTATGGCTCTCATATGGATTACCGAGTTTGTTTATTAGCAGTTCAGGATATAAATTCAACAGCCGACTCTATCATACTGACTCCACTGGGAGTTCGTCTGCCTCGTGTTTTCTACAGCATCATCTGCACACAGTGTTTACTACTGATTTCATGAATGTAATACTGAAGTATATCAAATCCTGCACTTCCATAAGAGATCTTTGTTGTACCTATTTAAGTGAATGTAAAAATGGAAACACAGGATGATCTCATGTACAAGTTTTTTTACATGTAATTTTATGTTTGAAATGTCAGCATGTAAATCTATTTATTGTACCTAAAATATGTCAATAAAACTTGATCTTTATCATATTTCCTCTGTTGGTGCTTGATATAAAACTTGAGCTTGTCAGAATAAGCTTCACGTACCATATTATGTTATGATTTTTGTTATGGTAGGCTCTCTGGGTTCCTGCTTTTGCATCAGCATCTCAGCACGGGGTTCTTTCAGAGCTGTGCGAAGGTGCCCCAGATGGAAAAACAAGTGACTGAGGATAGGTGATGGTAAAAGGGACTTGGGCTTGTGTGGCCAGTTCCAAAGGTTTGGAGGTTAACAAGGGTCTCGCAGGTAAAGGAGTGTAAAAGCTTTTCCACTTTTTTTCATCCATACTGACATGTCTAGTAAAAGATGTCTCTTTTCAAATATTGCCTATCTTATGATATAAAGAGGAGCTCTTAGCATGGTCATCATCAGTTGTAACCTGAACACAGTTACATCTGCAGAAATGGAGGCTTATGTGTATCATGAAAAGAGATTGGGTTTGGCTGCCTTGCACTTTATAGAGTTTCTTAATAGTTTGTTAAAATTATGTACAAAGTTAAATGTACACCATCCCACTATTGCCCTGCTGTCACCTGTGATCCCGCACGTACGTTTTCAGTGATGCATTACTAGCAAGTCACATCACCGTTATTGAGGGTAGATCTCCAGAGAACATTGTTACCTGGGGGCAGACTCCAAGGTGTTTGTTCTTGCTTGTACCTCAATAGAGGACATGTTAGTGACAAGCAACACAGTGACCTTAGACAGCTCAATCTAAAAATACCTCTGATGCAGATTTTTTTATAGTGAGTAATGTATAAATAAACACCTTTGCTTACAAAGTTTCAGCTTAGTTTTCAACTTTTAATTTTGGTTTGAATAATAAGAGGAACACACTGTAAATATCCGTCTGATGCTGCAGCATCACCTCTTCCGTACCTCCTCTACAGGAAGCTCAAAGCAAAAGTAAACCTCACCAAAAACCTTCAAACTCCAGACCTGATGAGTATTATCTCCTTGTTTCTTTGTACGTTCTTACCCTGCCTCTGTCAATTTGCAGTCTTAGGACTTGGATTTGTGTTTTAGTGAAGTTAATGCACCACTGAGTATCAACTCATCAGCCCACTCTTGCAATAAACTGGACGGGTTAACCATTACACAGCACAGGGGAACAAGCTTTCTTTTTGAGAGCATTGGTTAGGATCAGGCATATTAAGTCCATGTGGTCTTTAGAAGTTAAAATGTCCTGCTGATGAACTTGTACTTTCATAAGATTTCAGGATTCATGCAGGGATGTGCTTTGAGAACTAGGTGGCTGACAACTGCAGTGATGGAGGAAATCCATGAGTTCAAAAAATAGTTGAAAGGATGGAAAAGGAGTGACAAAGGGAGGTTCAAATAAACCTTTGAAATCAAATTCTGAGGTGCCTACTGGAGTGCTTCAAAAATTGGTCTTGATTGACCTTAATTAATTTGTAACAACCTGAGCAGGAGGAGTTGGAGTGTGCTCACCAAGCGTGTTGGGAGGCTCATAAGGGAGGGCTCAGGTGAGGAGGACTGGAGCATCTCAGAGGAATTGGATGAGCTGGAGAATTTGAGTAATAGAGGTGAGACTAAATTTAATCTTGCAAAGTGCAAGACCATGCACTCTGCTGTTAATAAATAAGGGGGGTTGCTGTAAGAGTCACTGGGAAAAGGGAAGGAGCTGCGAATTAATTGCAGATAGCTGATGTGGTGAACTATGAGAAAAGACAACTGGCTGCCTTTTTAGGATGGATGGGTCAGGCACTTCCAGAAATGAACATTAGCATGTATAGTATGAAGATTTAGTGCTGGATTTCAAAACAGCAACCAAATACCTCCCTGCCTACAGCTCTCTCATTGTGAATATTTATTTTGGGAGCTTTTTGAATGGTTCAACTATCAAAGATTTTCTCTGGTTTTGCTCTACACATTCTGCCTTTCAAAGACCAGGACTTAAGCTACAGAAAACATCCTTGGCTGGGTCCAGTGAGAATTGATGCGTCATACGGTGCCACTGCTCCTTGGTTTCAAATGTCAATTCTGGTAGCCGCTGGATATACACTAAACCTTTTCACCCATCCATGCTGGTTTGAAAGGATCCCAGGGGAAGGTACTTCTTCAAATGGTGAAAAATTAAAGATGCTGACTGGGAAAATTGTTCTGTGGAGATGTGGTCAGCATTAGAGATGTGTTGGGTAGGGCTTGGGAGCATTTCCATTTCTTCTGATTCTTGTCCTGTATTCCACTAGTTCTTAACTGAGTACCTGCTTTTCATTGCTGACGAGAGGGTTCTACTTCCATAAAGGATTTTAAGACAACAGAAGAGGATGGACTCAATAGCCTATCAGCCTCTTCCAGTCCTGTTTTCTTGGGGTCACAAACAAATTGGGCTGTGTCTTCCAAAGCTTAGGTATCCCAGCATTAGAGCAGCCCTAGTATGAACAGAAGGAAAGGGGGTTTGGAGGCTTCTTCCTTCATATATCCATGCTGTGAGTCAGGTACACAACACCCTGCTACATGCTTTCCATGGCCTCAGTTAACATGGGTCCCACCCTGCAGGGCATGGGAAGCTTCAAAGGAAAAGGTAGAAGTCCGCTGTGGCACTTGTTTTGGTAGGGGTCAGAAGATACTCAGTGGTTGGGATACCTGTCTGCTCTTACAGCTTGGGGTCTTCAAGCTGTTTTTCTAAGACACACCACAGAGGTTTTGGGCACTTTCTCAAGTATAAAGTATCTATTTAGCAAAATGGTGCTGGAGCAGGTACTCATGAGCGTGGGATGTTAATATTTAAGCAATGTAGGATAATATTTAAGTTAGTGGTGTCTGGAATCAAGTCTTTTGCATGTAGGCAAAATCCTGTTCACTGGCGTGATCTAATTGTTAAAAGATTATCATATCTTTCTGAAATCTAACATTTTAAGACAAGCTGACAGCAAGTCAAATTACAAACACTGAACACTCATCATCCAAATCCTTACTGCTTTGTGCTTAGACAGGGCTTTAATAAAACAGAAGGGCTCCTGTGCATTTGTTCCTGGATGAATTTAAGATTTATGTGCAGATATTCAGTGGCTCTGATATCTGTCCTTTGTCACTTCCTACCAATTGCTTTTTATGTTATTGTTATTAACCTTGTTATCAAAACTGGGGCTTGCAAACAGTAGCTGGATGCAAAATCTGTGTTCCAGGGAACTAACTAGGGTTTGGCTGATGAAGCCCAGGGTACTGTTTGAGAACGTCTACATTGTAAATATGTCCTTTTCTGTTTCCAGCCTGAGTTTTGTGTGACAAAACCAGTCCTGGAAGCCAAACCCCATTTAACTGAATGAGGAGATCACGTCTGTGTATATTCTCGATCTCAAAGACTGCTGCAAACTGGCCTTTCTGCAAAGTGTTACCTGCAGTTCCTACTGCTGTAAACCTTGCAGACTGTTCAAAGGTGCTAGCTTATTGAAAAGGGCTTGTTTTCATTCAATAAGATCAGGAAAATTCATGGGTCATATTGAAACAGGGAAGATGCGGCTCTTCCCTGTGGTACTGCTAATCAGCCGTATCCAGAGGGAGGATGCGCGTTGCCTTTAACGGGGATGAGGAGCAGGAGGAATGTAATCATCCCTCATCAGTGAGACCCTCAATCACTGCACTTCAAACAGCTGGGGGTATGTAACCTCATCTTCATTAGAAAATTTCAGTACCTTTTCTCTTGGCCGCCTCCATTTTCTGCCCTTTTTTTTCCCCCTCATAAATTTTTATGATTTTTTTCTTTTTTCTTTTTTTTTTTTTTTTTTTTGTAAATTTTTTT
>NDXB01010194.1:216251-242158 GCA_002631895.1 Agapornis roseicollis
TTTTTTTTTTTTTTTTTAAGGAGAATTTATGGGCAAAATGGCAGAGACCGTGTGAAATGTGGAAGAGCTAAAAGGCTATCACGGTGCTAAATGAGGCTAAATGGTTCTCTACCACCAGCTGCTTGGAGTTCAGTGATTGAGTCTAGCTGACAAGAAATAATTACCCCCTCTCAGAGAGGTGAAATGGGTCCTTACACTGTGAATGCTGCTGATGAAGGGGCTGTCCCGGGAGAAGGCAGAATCCTTTCTGACAGTTTCTATGCCTACACAGGCTGCTTAAACCCCTGGCGAGCATCTTGCGCTAAGGTTTTTCCTGAATAGGGTGATGTCCTTTGGTGACTCAGCACATCTCTCCTGTCTTTCTGGTCCCAGGGAGGTTCAAAACCTTGACACGACATCTTTTTGCAGAGATGAGCCCAGAGCCAAAGTATTCCCTACATTATTGATTAAAACTGGCCCGTGTTTCTCAGCCCTTTCTATTTCAGAGCAAGAGCCATTGTGTTTCTTGCAAAGATGTGCATTAAGATCTTAAAAGCACCTTTATTTCTTCTTTTCTAGTTACAGAGAGCAAATATGATTAGTGCATTTGTTTGTAGGCTGGAAAGGGTGAATACCTTGACTTAGATCAGGGAAGAAAAGGACTTCCAATGCTCCAGTGTGAAACCTGCAAACTCACACATCACACTGAATCCAAATCCTGAGTTTTTTTAAACACCTACCAAACCCTAAACATTTTGAGCATCCAAGAAACATGAGACACAAAAGTAAGCATAACGGTTGTGGCTTGAATGCCACAATGTTCCTCTGGCTTTATTAGCTATGTTACTACATTGATGAGGATGCAGGCACTAACTTAATTATTACTGCATAAGAGCCTGTCTGGGGTTGTGCTGCATACTGCCCGGGCAAAACCGGGTACCAAGTCAGGTCATGTCAGCTCAGGAGGGTGGGAGGATGGATACTCTGGCCGCAGCCTGACAGTGCTCTGTCACCATCTCTTACCTAGTTTCCTCAGAGGATGACAACGTGGTCATCAGGTGACTGCCATGAGCCATCATGGTGCAAACAGGGCTTGGGGGAACCTCAGCACTGAAGGAAGAGACAGAGTGAACAACAGCTGCCAGCTCTCTAGAAGGTATTGGAAAGGTGATTTCTTGCCTGGGATGCAAGGACTTACACTGGGCATGATGGTACAAAGGCTTTCCTTCTTCCTCAGCCTCATAAAGTTCAGCGATTAAATCTGATATATGTCCTTCAACCACACCTTTGCCCATCCCCAGGCCAGCAGTCCATGATGCAGTTACCACAGGCATGGGGAGGAATTCTTCCCCCAGGACAGCATCCCCCAATCCCCTCCCAAATCCTCTGTCCTGTTTATGCTGCCCACATGCGATGGGTTGGGAAGAGTCCTGGGAAGGGGTCCCTCCACCTTAAGAATATCCTGAGCCCATCTTTAATCCATTTTGTTGATTAAAGATCCATTTTATGTGCTTATCTTCCCCTTCCTCCTCCTGTCTCTACAATAAGCTTCCATGATGGAGGGATCCACATGAAGCAATGGGATGGGCAGAAGCGATGCCATGCTGGTGGGGATGAGTGATGTTGAATATGGTGTTGGTCATGCCAGAGTATTTTTCCTGCTTATGCCAAGCCCAGAGGAGCCAGGATAGAGGTCTGGGTAAGGGCTGGTGTGTAGAGAAGTGTGCAATGGGTGGATGGGCTGCCCAGCCAGGAGCTGCTGAGATACCCAGGGCTGGAGCTGGCAGCAGGCAGGGAGAGCAAGTCCTCATTTCCCACAGGGATATGGTCTTTGTGCCATTATTAGAAAAGTCCTGAGGAAACACAAAGAAACCCAAGGAACTCCTTGTTGCCATTTTAAACCAGCTTTGTTTATGCCAGATGCCCCAGAATATTCTCAGAGAACCAGTTTTAGCATGTGATTTTGGAAAGGGTGTGAAAAACCTTAGGTCAGACTGAGCCAGAGATGCAACCAGGCTCAAAACCCATTTACAGGAACTAATTACAAGGGGCTTGGATGGTTTGTTTGGTTTTGATTTTATTTTTTTCCCTGACATCCCCAGCAAAGCCTTTAGACAGAAACACAATGAACAGGCAAGGAAGCAACCAGCTCTGACAACACAGCCTGCTGCAGTGTGGGGTGGCAGGGAGGATGCTCCTTGCAGAACACACCTCCATAGCATGGGTTGCCCATGAGCCAGCCACACTCATACTCCATGCCAGGAGCCAGGCAGCTGCAATCTGTGGTCAGACAGAACGCTCAGGGAAGACGGAACACTCAGCTCCTGGTGCAGAGGGTGCTGCGGACTGGCTCCTGGTGACCTGTCATGCGGGGTAGTCAGATGGAGGTGCCCATCCAAAGTAACCCTGAAACAAAACATTCAATTTGCCAAAAACACAAGCGAGTATAAAGCTGAGTATTGTACCAGGGCATGTGAGCCCAGGTACCCTGTGCATGACACCTCGCAGTGGCAAAGGAGTTCAAATCCCCTAGCACAGAGGCATCCAGAATTAGTTTCACCCCCTGTGCTGTCCTCACTGCCTACCACTGCAAGCCTACAGCCCATTGCAGGTGTTTGGCCCTCTCAGTCACCATCATTGCTCCAGCTGAAGGAGGCCATGCCAAAATTTGTACATCCTCAGTCCTTTGACTGGGTTTTAGCATCAAAGGAGAAGGTTCCCCAAGCTGTAGTACCATCCTTGCTGATGGAAGCAAGAATTTTGCTGGAGGACTCAGTAGAAACACTGTACAGCCCTCCTCCAGGTAGGAAAACAAAGTATCATAGAATCATTCAGGTTGGAAAACACTTTTATGATCATCAAACCCAACCATTAACCTGGCGCTGCCAAGTCCACCACTAAACTATATCCCTGGGTGCCACATACACACATCTTGTTAATACTTTCCCCACTTCCCTGGGCAGCCTGTTCCAATGCTTGACAACCCTTCAGTTGCCACTTTTCTTAATATCCTATCTAAAGCTCCCCTGGTGCAGCTTGGGACCATTTCCTCTTGTCCTACCTCTTGCTGCTTTGGAGAACAGACTGACCCATCCTCCTTTCAGGTAGTTGTAAAGAGAGATAAGGTTTCCCCTGAGCCTCCTTTTCTGCAGACTTACAGAGGAGGTCAGATAGAAAACAACAGTTTAACTCAATTCTGTTGCTCAGGTACAGCATTTGAGGGCTGCAGGAGCCTGGCTGATGTGCAGCAGAGGGGAAGGTTAATGCAGGGAGAGGTGGGAGGAGTAAGAAGTTACTGCTGCCAGTGAAACCCCTTTACCTGCTAGGAATGACAGGAAAAGCCATGACATGCCACAGACTGAACCCACCAAGGCTATTTCTGCTCTGTGTTTGACAGGGCTCAAAATCTCCAGGCACTGCTGTTGTGGGATGCTGTTTTCAGGACCTGAGCCAGCGGGTAGTGCTGGGAGGCAGGCCACGGTGACAGAGCATCCCTCGGCTGCCACATCCAGGACAGGGGACCAAAGTCCTCTGTGTCAGCCTAACTTGGAAAACGTGATTTGGATGGTGGTGGCAGAGTAAAGCCTGCAGTGCTGTCTCCATCCTGCTGGCTGCCTTCTAAATGAGCTTCATTACACACATAATTAAAGGAAGAGATTTGAATGCTATCTAGCAGTGGTTTAGGGGCATTAATTTCAAGACTAAGATTAAATGAATTAACTCACAACCAAATCAGGTTAATTGTAATTTTCTTTACCTGCAGTTGAAAATGGGAAGGTTTTGATTCAATAACAACTGTGGATATATTAAAGGAAATCAGGTTCTTGAACAGAAGGAAACTCACTGTGAGAAATAGTTAATTGGGAACTGGGGTGGACATGAGCAGTGTTGAGCAGCAGCACAGGCTTCAGTCTTGGAGGGATGGACCTGGCATCCCAGGGAGGCAATGAGGCTGTGCTCTGATGCTCACATTCCTGATGAAGGAAGGGCCCCAGCCGCGGCTCTGCCTTCCCCATTTCCTCTTGGCTGCCTTTAAATGGACATCTGTTGTGTAATTGAATGGGAAGCTCCCAGTTCCTCTCAGGCAGGGGTTGGAGCACCCATTAACATGGGGCTTGGACTCACTGCCAGTCCTTGGAAGGATGCAGAATGGGAGAAAAGCTAGCAGGGAGCCTGGCTGTCTGTGCTCAGATACAGAGCTTGTGCTCGCCCTGGAAGCACCCCGCCCTCTGATCAAAGCACTCATCCAGCAAATCTAACAGAGAATGATGTGCCAGTATGACATGCAAATTCATCTTCTGTAATTATGGGTTGGCAGTCTCAGCTCTCCCATCAGCTGTTCAGAGCATTGCCTGGGCTCAGCAGGTCCTGCAACAGGCTGCGGCATGGGCAGGCAAGGTTGCTGTTGAGAGCTTGGGGCTGGGAGTAGATATTTGTGCTTGAATTTGTCTAGGCAAAGATGCCTTCATCACACTGGAGAGAAACTGGGCTCTGCTCTGACCAGGGCAGACCTTTCTCTATGCAGGAACAGCCCAAAATTGGACCCTCCACTGGGTGCTACCCTGTGCACCCTTCTGTGGTGGGGTGATGCTCCTGGACAGGAGCATGGCTGGCCTGTGCTCACACCATCCACACCACACAAGTCATCACTTCCCAACCATGTCACACTAGCCCTTTCACTGCAGCCACCAAGAATAACCGCACCCATAGGCAAGCCTTTCTGGGTATCCAGGGCTGTGGCTCTTCATAACTGTCCCATGGTTCTCTGGAGCACAGTCCTGCCATTCACCTAACCTCTGGGCTTGACATGCCTGTTTTACTGGTGCTTGAATCTGAATGGGTTTCTTCAGTGTGACCTGTGCATCTATCCATCTCTTAACTGCTGCTCCTACACCTACAGGTTAGGCTTGTCAGCCCTGAAAATCTGTTCTGACATGTAAGTGCAAGCTAAACACTGCTTTAAATAACAAATAATTGGCTACAGAGATATCTGTGAAACCTGATGAAATTCCTGGAGAGGTGTGAGGTATTGCTGACTGCCTATTTCTCCATGACTGGTGTGGCTGGCCAGCATTAATGTGCATGAAGAATGGCAACCTTTCAGCAGAGGACCTGTCTCTAAGCCTTCATATTTCAAAGTTCATAACCCCCTCACTTTCTTCCTGCATCTCTGTCATCATCAGACTCATTTTAACCCTAAGCAAAAACTTCAACTTCAAACCCATATGTGCTACTTCCCAAAGCTTTTCCCCTAACTCTGGTGGAAATACCTCTCCTGATACCTCTTAGCATCATATTAGCTTTTTGCATGGGCATGCTACATTCATTAAGATTACATGGAGTGGCTAATGCTTGTAAGACTCATTTCTCTTCTCTTACCACCAGTTTCTAATAGAAATCACTGGTTTTACTCCTTATGTACATAAGGAGCACTTTTGATTACTCATTTTCACATAATTTCTCTTACACAGTCAAGGTCATCTCATGCTTCCTGACCAGCATTTTGGTCACCTTTATTGACCATGGCAATTGACCATTGTCCTGTGACCTGTCACAACATACTCCTAAATTTCTGCCAGGGGTATTAGAATAGAGGGGGGAAATGATCCATGCTTGAGGAAATCCATTTGCGTCCTCCTTCCATTTTAACAGCCTCTCATTGCCAAGCCTTCAACTTGTACACTTGTTTCTATCTTCTCAGGCTTGGTTAGCATATACTAATGTAGCATCATTGCAAATTCTTCTTAGATCAATTGTTCTGTCTAAAAATAAGATTGCTGACTTTTATCAAAGCATCATTCTACATTATCTGGCCCAATCAATCCAGTACTCTATGTCCTATTTTCTGTTTGGCTCTCTGTCTTTGAACCTTCTTTCATCTAAAACCTTTTCTGTTTTCTTGTGCAATGCTGGGAGCAAGAAGTTTGCTCTGTGTTTGTTCAGGCCACTTGCTCTGTACCACAGATTAGAGTTTCTACCTCTGCAGTTGTCCGCTCACCTGCCAACACCGCCAATTTAATGGATGTGTTTAACATCATCCTCCCTGGATGTGTCATCTCACATGTTGGTTCCCTCCTGTTCTTGGATGGAGAGTAGCAAGGCTTGTTTTAAGGACATAAAAGAACAAGTTTAATTCCCATGACAATTGCAGTCATTTTTCCATACATACCCTTGTTAACATGAGCCATTTTTCTGTTCCTTCCATGCTCAAGATCAGCATCCTCCTGCAAAGCACGGTGCAGTACTTTTTAAGCCAGGTATCTTTGACTTCCTCCTTCTTTGCAGGGTGAACGAAGTTATCCTTGCTCAGCTTCACCCTCATCTGGATGTTTCAGAAACTTTAGCCTTTTTCTAAGCAAAGCTGAGGTTCTTTTGTGAAAGAAGTGAAAGAAAGTACAGAAAGAAGCTGTTTTGGTTTAACACCAACAAAGAGATCCAGGCCTAGAAGATAATTCAGTTAGCACCAGATCATCCTGCACTGAGCACCCTGCTTTTTTTTGCCCACCTATTTTTATTGGCTTTGCTTCTAAACATGTTTTCCTTCAGTCTCTAAGCTTTAAAAGCACACACAGGTCATGTCATATTTGATTTAACACAGAAACATGAACAGGACCTCTCACTTGGCTGGTCTAGTCATGGCTCTGAAGAAGGCTTACCCGGGCAGGGCAGAGGGACTGGGCTGGGTTTTTCTGGTAGCTGGATTCATTATTTGATGACAAATCCATCTTCTCTGGCTAATTTCTAAGCCCTGGACAAACATGTGTTTAATTTTACTCATTCAAGTTTCTTCATGCACCAGGGTGAAGGAGGCTGAATTCAGCAGATGCTCCTGAGCAATGACAAGTGAAACCATAGGTTGACAGTAACAGCCCAGCATCCAGATCTGGTCTGGTCATTTTGGGTGTAGAGAGCAGCAGTTGTGAGGAATACGGCCCAGTTTTACCCATGAATCCCTCAGAGAGGCATGTTGGTCCCCCAGAATCCCTTCACAGGGCTGGTGAGGCAGGCAGGGGGTCAGGGCAAGCCAGCAAGTCAAATGGCACCCATTGCAAAACTTCTCATTTTCATGAGAAATCGTTCTGAAATGTATCTTAGGAATGTCCTGAATAATGCTTACTGGTGGGAGTGGAAGGTGCTGACAAATCCAGGCAAAGAAAAGGAGCTTTATTGCAACTGGGTGATGAAAGTAGAACTGACCACAACAAGGGAGCATGTTTCATTACAGCGACTGAGGCAGAGCCTCTGCGAAAATTACAGGGAATGCTAAAGCAACCCTTGAAAGGATTCAAATAGCAATTTGCTCCCAGCATGACCATTGTGGAAAGCTGGAAATAGGGAAAGAGAGCAAGAGGGAAGCAATGTTCTCATCCTTCTTCCCACAGATGCCCAATCTCGTGGTCCTTTATGGACATGGAAACGAGGGAGCTTTTATGGAGCTGGTAAGAATCAGAAGTCAGGCATGAACTTCCCCAAAACACATAGAAACTAAAGCATTTGGGTGGTTTTCTCTTGGCAGGACCAGTGTCCTGGTTTTCACCCAGTTCTGGTTCAGAGATTGACACATTTAATCTATGGAAGGTATTAAAAATAAAAAATTAATATCTGCACTGTAAACCTCAGCAGACCTCAGCATCTCCTTCGTGCCCATCCCTGTCTCCTATACCAAAGGAATCAATAAATTTTGCTGCCTTCCCCAACCCTGAAATATCCCTGGGGTATATTAGACTAGAGCACACAACTGTCTTGCTGCTGACTGAGCTTCCCTTGTATTGCCTTTGAATGATTACATCCCATTTCTAACCCCCTTTTCTATTGATTTTCATGGTAAACCAATATAATTTGGCTGATTCATATATTTAGTTTCCCCCACCGCTGATGAATCTTCTTTCTATGCTCTTCTTTAAAAAATACTTGTTATTTTGGGAGGGGAAAAATGACCTTGTAGAGGTGAAACTCTCTTTCCTGATGTCCAGTCTGGTTGAACCTGGAGATGGGTATGGCTTAGCCCTGCAGGAACACTCCACACTCAATACACAACTGGTAATAATTTTGTGATCAGCCTGTGACTGTTCCAAAAAGTAGGAACAAACGAGTTATATCACAAATCTAGCACACTTCCTATCCTGCCTATTCCCAAAGAACAGCACGTCAGCAGTGCCAGAAGACACATGGGTGATAAGTTACTAATTAATTCATTGTGTTTTTTAATGGGCTTAATAAAAACAATCTTCTTTAACAGTGTGCGACTTGCATGAAAAGAGATGGTAGAGTTGGGGAAAATATTTCATACTTGGCTTGCAGGAATGGTCACTGTAACAGTCATTAATTGCTATGATTTACCTTTAATCAGGTATTGATTGCATTCATACCAGATGATAGAGCAGCGTTACCACGGCACCACTCACACTGCGCTGGCGGCTGCAGAGCTGCACGATTAACGGGGAATCACTAGAGGTCACTTTGATTCCACCTAAAGGAATGAGTCCTGGATGGTCTGGCTGTTTGTTTCTGCTTCTTTTTCTCAGTGACACATTTTGTAAGGAACAGCTCTCTTTGCACGTGTGTATAAATAATACTTGTTTGTGGAAGCTCCTTGTGCTGAATTTCATTCTGGTCTAAAGATTGAAACTTTAAAGAAGTTTAAAGCTGTGCCTATGCTCATCAAGAGGAAACTTGGCCCTGAGTTTCATTTTTAATATGTAACAGCTTCCACTGGGTTCGATAGTCATGATAACATATGTCATCATTTAACACCCAGTAAATAGTTCTGTCCTGTCAGGATCCCCATAAATAGGAAAAGAATAGCTCTGATGTATAAATCTGCAAGAAGGTTTCTGTTATACCCAAAGGTGAAACAGTATTTAGATGTATTTCATTCTCAGCTTCAGTTGATAACCAAAGTGCAGACATTTCCTTGATTAGACAAAAAACACCCTAAATCTGAGCCTGTGATCAGGCAACATGTTTTCTTGCTGCAAAGTGCAACTCCATGGAAGCTCAAACTTTACTTCTTTTATATTTGTAAAAGACCAACTGCCTCCTTGGGAGCCTATAGCATTAAATTCAACATTTATTGGTTTGGGTTTTTTACTTTGGACATCTGGGTTCACTCGGGCCCTGTCCTGGTGGCTCCTCGTGTTGTGGGGTGGAAGCTGCAGAGCCCCAGATGAGGAACCTGTGCCACAGCTCCCTCCAAAATAGTATCACTGCCTCCCAGCCACCAACCACTCAGTCCTTGATTAGACATGGGCTGCACAGAGACAATCCCCCTACCCTAATCACCAGCAGCAGCCCAGCTATCACGAAGTGCAGTTGGCTTATTCCTGTTTGGGGAAAAGCAAAATTCCCTTGCGCCTCCAGGATCTTTTCCAGGGAGATGGAAATCCCCTGGTGGTGCTTAGGTCCTTACTATGCACATCAGCTTTTGCTGCAGACTGCTACAGCATCTGCCAGGGAAGACTGGTGAAGTCCCACAAAGCTCCTTTTGCACCCATCAATGTTCAACACCTTCTGGAAGGAACCAGTGTCCTTGGTGGAGCAGCACGAAGCCATGCACTAGTGGGTACCATCTGCATCCCTCCCACAGTGGCATCACCAGCACAGTGCCAAGCTGCTCAACACTGACAAAAGCGAGACACCTGAGCTGATTTAAATTTAAAATGCTTTAGAAGGGCTTTTCCTATGTCCTGTGTTTAACACAGAGGATGTCTGCCCTTGTGCTTGAGAACCAAGTCTTTCCTACTGGTGGAAAACAGCCCTGAATATCACGGTATTGGCTGCATGGATAAGGGCATTCACTGTCTGTGAACAAGCCCTTTCACATCCACAGATCACAAAATAGAGCTCTGAATTACTCCTTGGTGTCTCTATGAGTAACTCAGGAGCAGCAGGTGAGAGAGCTGGAGGCTGTTCTGTGTCTGCTGCCAAGGACAGCTCCTGGCATCAGGGCTGAGTCACCAGCACTGAGCGCCAGTGCACAGACCCAGCTGCGTCATGCCCACACCCAGCCGCTTGTGACTTCTCCTGTCCTTTCTACTAGCTGCCCAAAAACTGGGCTTTAGGATACAGGAGGTTCCCAAGATTTCAAAAGGTCCCAAGCAAGAAGTCTGTGCTGGGTGGGTGTCAGGGCAAGCCTACATCCATGCTTCTTTACCTTGGAGAGGGATGGTCTTGGTCTCTTGTTTTCTCTCCTGCAAACACAGCACACAGATTAAGGGAAATTTCTTTCCAGGGACAGCTCTCCATGCACTCCATGATGTTCCCTTGGCCTTTGCAGTTTTTACCCCCAGAGCACTGTGTGTCTCCCTCCAGATCACATTAAGCAATGCGATGAGCACCTCTCCCATGAGCATCTATCTCTTCTCCTTTCCTTCCCCAAGGGGAAAATTGAGTGGGAATAGTTTTAATTAACTACACTGTACGTGCACAGTGTTTATACCAATGCAGACAAGGCTGAACAAGTGGAAGGAGAGGTGCTGAGGTTTGTGGCTGCTCTGAAGTCTTGAGCTCGTCCCACAGCAGAGAACCAGCCCCAGAGAAAGCTCTGGCTTTGGACTACGCTCGGCTTACCCCAGTGCAGACACAGAGAGGGGGTGAATATGTCAATATCCAGAGCATCATCACTCTGCAGAGCTAAGGCAATCCTATATGCAGCTCACACCAGGACCACTGTGTGAGTCCAGGAAAACCCAAATGTAATCTAGCATACTATGAGGGGCTTCCGCAGAAATCGGAAGTTGAAGGGACATTTTGGACAGGATTCGGCTCTAAGTTAGAACACCTAGCGTCAGAGACATAATTGCAAATGTCTGTGTGAGATCTTGGTGTCTCAGCTCCCTCATTAGTCCACAGAGATCTTGTCCACCAAGACACCTCCATCCTGACAGTGGGTACCTACTTCAGGGGGAACCAAACTGCCCTCGAGGCCCCACAGACTGCACTAAGAGACACATGAAGGCACAATCAGAAGCCAAAATCATGTCTTAGCCTTGGGCTGGCTATTGCCTTATGTGTCTTCCTTGTGCCTTGTGTGTGTGGTGCAAAGTTTAATATTGTGGAGGAGGGCTTTCAAATAGGCTGCTGTGTAAAGGTTCTGAAGAGTCCTTGGGTTTTACCATGTATACACAGAGGAGATTCCCCAGATTGACACTCAGGCAGCAGATGATATCTGAATCACTGTGTTTCTCATCATGTAGACCACATAGACCAGAGAAAAATACCCTTAGAGATGTTTTTCTGCATATCTCTGATGAAGGCAGAGAGACAACAAGCTCAAAATCAGAAGAAACCCCATCAAAGGGGCAAGAACCAAACCCAGTTCACTCAAAGCACAGCATCATTCTAGCAACCTGTTTCTCTGTAATGAGGGATTTCTTTTACTGCTTTCTCCTTCAGTTGGCATTCCTACAGCTATTTATAGTTTCACTTCATAACCAGTGGTTAATACTTTCAAGGTAGTGTAGCATGTTGTCACCCAAACCGAAGATGTGGCTGTTTCTCCTGCACAGCCTAAAATCTGTTGCCATAATATTTAGGATCTTCCTGCAAGGGGCTGTGGGGAGCTGTTGGCAGAGGGTAGGAAAGATGTCCTGCTGCCTTGGGAAGAAGGCTTTGCTTAGACCACCATGTTCTGCAAGGCTGTGCATGGGCTTGCAAAGCTGTTAGCTTCTCCTGAAGATGTCCCACATTGGGATTTCATGGATCTTTCTATTGTTCTGCTGGTTTTAACCCCTGCTTTTCAAAGTGCAGCTGCGTGCTCCTAAATATGTGAGTTAAACATTATTGTGCTCTAGATCAAAGACGAGTGTTTCATGCCTTCTCCTGCACTATTGTGTAGTGACAAAGTTCCTGGTGACTTAAGTGGGAGGGAGGCTGTGTCCTGGGAGACAAAACTTAATTGAGTGTAATACCACAGGGCACATAAAGTAGGACAACACAGCCTGACCTGATTTTGCCCATACATAACCCTACTGACATCAGTGAGAGCTGCACATATGCAGTCAGGAGATGACATTTGACCACTCTTGGCTGCTCTAGGAAATTCCTGCTTGCCTGATAAATTCTATTATTTGATCATGCCATATGCAGGTGAGGGATACACTGAGTAAAGCTGAGCAAACACAGCTCAGCTCCCCGCCTGTTTGAAGTTGTGGAAAGACTCCTTTTGACGCTGGTTGTTGTTGGATTGAGCCCACAGTACACAGTGATTCACAATCATTTTCCTCAATGAAAGCAACCAGGTTGGCTTGTTGTTATTTGTGGGATCACATGATTCATGATTTGTGAATCTTTGAATGGCAATTGGACATTCTGAGGCCTGTGAACATCAGAATGTAGCTTCCACTGTGTTAGCACAAAATGGTTATTCATGCAAAATACTGTGCCAGAACAGACTTGTTTGATACTGTACACTTATTACACTCCTGTTTCTAGAAAAACTCTGCAAGTAGAAAGGGCACCATTTGGCAAAGCCAACAAAGCTTACACCAAAACAGTAACTATTCTAAGGGAATTGTTCATGGGCAATCCTTAGACTAATACTTATTTGCATTCATCACAGTCGAATAATTAAAACTAGTGCTTACTGCTGTAGAAAACAGGACGGGGATGACTTACAGAGAAAAGACTAGATGGGCAAGTAATGTTTCAGCTGTCTATGCTTGGTGCAGGCTGCTGGAGCAGAAGCAGAGCTCAGCAGAACTCCAAATGTCCCAGATTTTGAACCTGGGATTTCTTAAGGCTAATCTTGCTTTAACTCTTGGGTCTGTTTTCCCTCCAGGAAAGAATATGAAAAGAATATGGTAGATGGAACATGATTCTGCAATACTTAGGCAAAATGTTACTGTGTTTAACAATACCAGTTACTCAGAGGGAGTAAGGCTTTTCACCCTTAGAGACATGTATGACCTGACAGAAGGCAGCTTCCAGCAGCCTGTTCTCAACTGGCCCTGTATGGGCCAGGTCTGGACCCGGGACCACCAGAGTCCCCTTCTGTTTGAGAAAAGCAATGAAATATTTTGGTGTCTCAAACTAACCAAACCAAAACTGTACCCTTCTTGTAAAATAAGCTTCCTCCACCCAGCAAAACCCTATGACGGGTCTGTGACATAGCGCCTGTGTGTCTTATCAAAAGGATGTTGCTGTAATCGCATGCAGATTTATAATCCATTCCTTTGCAACAAATGTCATCAAAAGACTCAAGACTTGGAATGATACAGCGTTCTCAAGTATATTTTTCCTGTGAGCACATCCCCTTTTCAAGGGAGACATCATGGTGTCCCAGAGGGCTGGTCCAGACAAACATGGGGTGATTAAGGGGTCCCCATCTGTCCCTAGAGCAGAGTGATCTGGACAGAACTGCACAAAGCACATTGTACTCCCACCACATCCCATGTCCGAGTCCTCTTGCCCTTGGGCAGCAGCCAGATGCGAGTTTGGTGGCCAAGAGACCCTCTGCAGTCATGTCACACACATCATCCCTTGTCACCTCCCCTCCCCAGTAATACAAACGGACATTTGTTCACACCAAACTGAGCAAATTTAATATTTATTTCACATTTAGGTCACAGGACAACAAAACAAATATTTTCACCCCAAACACATTTCCTAACCTTGTGGTTTCACTCCTGATGTGCAGCAATATTTGCTTTCACTTGAACTGTAATTAAAATAAGCTACATAGGATCCTGCACTGGGCTTTAAGGTAACAGATCAACTCCCTGTGCACCCGGATATGCTCTGGATGCTGCTCCTAATTTTACTGGAACCAGGACAGGATTATTAAATTCATATTTCCTGGACTTGCTCACTTCTTTTCAGGCTTGAAAACCAAAATTATTTAAACACTCCAAATGCAAAGTATTAAAAACTATATTTAACAATCTTAGCATAAACAGTGCCTGCAGGCCTCATGAAAATCTGAAACAATCCCATTGTTTGTAAAGATGCACCTTTCAAAGATTGTTTTTTCCCTTTCATCCTGTGTAGGCCAAGGATCGCATTAGCACTGCTTCACTGAAAGCTCTGAAATGCTCTGTACATGGAAAATTGACCTTTTCTGGGGTAAAGTTTGCACTACTTTCAAGGAAGAAACTGCCTAAGAGAGAATTTAAAAAGCTTAGGAAATCTAGTAGTCTCTTCAGGTTTGGAATAATGAGTAAAAGAAAATGCTCTTTCTGATTTCCTTCCCCCTGTAATTGAAATAGATGTCATACTGGAGCTGCAAAAACTGCTGCCAAGTTATCATCCAACTGAGCTGATTTACATTGCCTGCTCAACCTCGGCGTGATGTAAAATGCCCAGGATGGCCAATGTAAACTTATTTATAGCCTAGGAGGATATACTGAGGATACAGGGATAGTATTACATATGTATGCATATATATGCCTGTATACATATAAAGGGATATAGCTAAGCAAACTTTCGCATCTGAGGCTGTGGCATGGTATGGCTACCTGGCTGTGAAAGACCTGGGTTTTAACTGCACTATGGATGTGATCCTCTTTTACTGGCTCATCCAAGCTTCCCTTCAGTTGGTTTACTTGGCATCTGAGCACTAAGACATTTTGTGAAAGACCAGTCAGATAAACACAAATGAGCTCCAGTCTCATTAAGGTCACTTCTCACATTGGTTTGGATGGAGGAGACTGGGGAGGACAAGCGTTTGCTGATGGGCTGACCTTCAAGGCAGCTCTGTCTCCCCACAAAACCCTTCCAAATGAGTTGGCTTTGCAGAGCTACCCAGTATTTCACAGGTAAATGATAGACTGTCTAGGCGGCTATAGGTTGGAGAAAAGGGAGGTTATCACCATCACGTGAAGTTGCATGGGCACAATTCCTGCCATACTTGAAGGGTCTCATGCCAAATCCCACAGGACCACACCCCATTTCAATGTCACTGGGGGAAAAAATGCAGATGTGATAGGAATGCTGCCACATAACAGACATTTCAGGAAGTCTCTGTAATTTCTTTAATTATTCAGACAACAGAGCACAAGGATAATAGCTTCAAGTACATTCTTATACATTATTTTAACAGTAATAGATATGTATTTAGTCATAAACTATTCTGTAGCCACCACTATGTGTACATTTTATACAAACTATTGCCATACTTGGACCCTGAAAATGGACAGTGACATCTCCTAGACGTTTTGCACAATGTCATGACAGTACATCCTTCATATGAGAGCTGGAGCTATAAGCTGGATTGGTCCATATAACGAAGCACTTCTAATGCATATCATGGAGGGGTGATTCGGATGCGAGGCGCTGAGGGAAGAGATGTAATAAATATATGGTGAGAGTGAGGCATACAGTCACTTGAAATACATGTGATGGAGAACACGGCACAGCATTTCTTTGCTTGGTAAAAGAGATCGATCCTAGTGCTAAACAGTATCTTAGCTTCTCTCACCCTGGAAAGCTCTGAGCTCATCTTGGCCATTCAGTGAAGATTAAATACAGCAATGTCTGGCACAGTTTCCTATCAAGACATGTACTCTACCCTGACACAAGTGTGGTCTCTGGTCTAATGGTCTTCTTCATCTCAGTTACGATTCACATCAAAGACCCCAAGCCAAGGACTTGAGGTTTGATCACTGATATCCCTGAACACCTCCACCACCTGACCTCTGGAGAAAATAGTCTCCAGCACACTCATTTTTGAGTGTAAAGGCTTTACAAAATGCCAGCCACCATTCAGAGAGCTCAGATGCTCAGACACTGCCATATGAAGACCATACTCTTAGACCAGACACTCATTTGTTCCACAATTACAATTTTACATGCCCCGAACCAGCCATGTTTGCAGCCCCTGTTACACAGGCAGACCCCAAACACACAGAGGTGTCAGAGTCCAAGCTGGGGTGGGCAGCAGGTTCCCAGTACCCACCGGGCAGTACACAGTCCCCCATGATGCCCTACACCATGCGGGTATTAGGGTGGCTTGGTTCTTATCCCAGCTGCATGATGGTGGGGTTGCACTGAAGTCTCACCACCCTGACCATGTCCGAGCTTCAAAGATGGAAGTGGCTCTGGACTAGAAGCTGCTGGGAAGGAGAGACCACATCCATCTGTTAGGGCTTGACACAGGGGATGCTCATGCCTGGGGCTCTGCCATCAGCTCCAGGCACTGCTCCGGAAGCTCCCAGGCTTTCAGCATGGAAAAGTATGCTCTACACTCTCTGGAGGAGGCCCCAGGCAGGGACACCCCAGGAGGTGAACGGAGCTGCCGTCCGTCCTGTCGGAGGACATGGCTGCATCTCTGGAGCAAAATGCTGCCTGATGGATGAACGTCCTACACCAGCGAGTAATGGAAACTGAAGAAAAGGTGAGAAGACATTCAAGGAAAGCTCCCTTCCGGCACGGTCCTGTCGCAGACGCGCACACACACGCACACACAATGTTTTGCAAAATTGTTAAAGGGATCCTGGAAACCTTCTGGAGAGGAGCACATGGTGCAGCAGAACCTCACTCATTGGCACCCATTGAGAACAAGCCCCTTGGTGGGGCTTGGGGCTGGGACCAGCCAGGGGGTGCATCACTGGCCCCACAATTCGGATCCTAGAACACATCTCCAGTACTTCACCCATTGATGGCTTGGGATGGACTCTGATGTGTCACAGCTAAGGAGCATCTCTCATGAGAAACGAACAAATTTTTATCCCTTTTTTTTTCTCGTTTAGCAAAAGGTGTTTGTTCTTTTCTTGGTGGCTCCAAGCCTGGCAACGTTACTCAGGCAATATGGCCAGTAAAGTCAAGTGGCCATCTCCTTCTTCCAGCATCAGCCACATGAATCCTTGTTAATTCATCAAAGGCAGCGTCTCTCCCCCAGATTTACATCTTCTGGTCACCCATATTAAAGCTGATTAAAATCCTGGTGCTGCCTTATTGAAGGCAGCAGCCTGCCTTCAGGTTAACATGCTTTAAAGGACAAACGTAATAGAACACCCTCATAAATCACTTTTCAGAGCTATCTGGGGTCTCCAGACCAAATCAGGGGGCAAACATGGAGCTGGGACTGGAGCTGGAAGAGGGAAACATCGCCTAAGCATGGACAGGGAGCTGGGGCTCCAGTGAAGGGAAACCACGTCTCCCAGTCACTTGTGCAAATGAGTGAGGTTCTACTGTTAGTACAAGAGATTCCAGGTTACGTGCAGATGTGATGGATTCATTTCCTTAATTAAAGTACCAAAATTAAAAGTTATAAGAAACATATCTAAATAAAATAATGGGCACTCCTTTAGGCAATGTTTCCTAAACCAATAAGCAAAAAGGGGGAAAAAAATGGGATGCACCAGGAACTCTTAGTTATTATATACTAACCAGACTGTGCATGGCACATTTTATTTCTATAAAACTATTAAAACTATTACAAAATATTCAAAAAATACATTTTAGTAAATTTACAGCAGTTATTTCTCAATTTATTAATGCAAAACATCCTTTTCTCCCCTCTGTACAAACTATCGTCTCCATCGTCGCAGAATTGCTGCCATGTGCGCTTTTTAAAAAATATTATTTTCTAATAAACTTTTTTTTCCTTTTGAAGTTAAAAATAACAAAGTTTCTTATGGTTTTTGCAAATAAAACATTGGTGTAACAGTCTTGACTTCCATGAACGTGGCCAAATGGTGGTTTTCTTACAAAGCAAAACATGGAAAACAATACAGGAAATGACGTTACATTTGAAACTATTTAAATTAAAATAATATATTCTCAATATTTTACACTATTTCAAAAAATGAAATGTGATTCAGTTAAGTATTGATCTCTCAAAAAAATCTAATTTACAATTCTGTGTATAAAAATATAATTTACGGACCCCCATGAAGTTTGTCTTTTTCGGTGTGTTTGTTTCTTTGCTTGCTTGGTTTTTAGGCTTGCTGAAATGAAGGAGCAATGGAATGGAGAGATGGGAACATACAGAACTTTGCTTTCTGAAAGTCAGGACACACGTGACATGTAGAAAAATAGACTCTGCGCAGTTTTGCTTGGCCTCACAAAATAATTTTTTCCCCTATGAGTACAGTTCACATGATAATAAATTATCAAAGAAACTATTTAAGGCTCTTGAAGGTCCGGTTCATATCATTTAAAACATCTATTCAAAATACCAAAGAAATAAATATCCAGGAGAGGAGGAAAAAAATAAACAAAACCAACAACAAAAAAACCAAACAAAACAACAAAACAAAAGAACAAATAAAAATATATATATATTTATAAACTAAACAGAACAGAACTTCCTGGGGTCTTTGTTTCCCTTAAAGTCTACTTTGGACTGTCCTACTTAATTATTATTATTTTATTATTATTAATTTTAAGTCTTAATCCGTGCTTTTTTAAAAATATGTAATTTTTTTCCTTTTTTCTTTTTTTAGGTTTTTCTTTTCTTTTTTCTTTTTTTTTTTTTCCTTTTTCCTCCTTTTTCTTTCTCTCTCTCTCTCTCCCTGTGTGTCTGTCTCTCCCTCAGAGGCTGACTGGCGGCCAGGGCAGCACAGGATGCTCTCAGCTGGATGGCACCACCATGCCCAGCGGGTGCAGAGAGTCACTATCCAGTACCCAGCTGCCGATGCGGTAGAGGAGGCGAGAGTACCAGTGGATGCCAGGGGAGGTGGGGGCATCTATGGGGGTCCCCCCGCTGGAAGGGCAGAGGGTGGCCAGCATCCCCTGGAGCAGGCGGAAGGGAGCGAAGGCCCAGTGTGCCCAGCTGTGCTCCTCAATGACGGCGTAGCAGGAGGCCAACACCCGGTTGATGAGGATGGTGCCATGGGCGGTGAGCGGGGCATATGCCCCCGAAGCTTCCTCCCGCAGTGAGACGCTGTGCACAGCTGCTGGCAGGAGGTGCTGCCCGCCCTCTCCCAACACATAGATTCGTTGGCCTGGCCGTACACGGCTGGCGAAGAGCGCCTGGCTGCTGAGGGTCCCTGCCTGCGACTGGTTGTGTTGGGGGGCCACGAAGAGGAGGTGGGCAGCTGTCAGCAGCAGCCGGGCGGGAGGCTGCCGTGTCTCAATGACATAGAAGAGCTTGTGAGAGCCGTCCTCCCGGTCAAGGAAGGCGAGGAAGTCGCTGTAGAGCAGCCGTCCCTCTGCATCAGCAACCAGCACGCGGTCCCCAGGGCTCAGGTCCTTCACCAGCTTGGTGCCGCCTTGCTCCAGGTGCACCGTGGCTGAGCCAGGGAAGCAGCCCCCAGATTTGGCCGCCACTGAGTTTTCTGTGCAAGGAAAGAGGCACAACAGGGTTAGAGGGGGCACCCACCAGGTCAGGGCTTGGGGCATGAGGGAACACCCCACTTCCCCGGACACCCCATTCCACCCGTGAGAAACAGATGCAGGGCACAGCCTTGCTCCCTCTCCAAAATGACTCCATCCTCATCTGTAAACATGCCCCATGTGCACTCAGCAGGTCAAGTGAGAGTTTCCCTTTCTGCCAGATTTGAGCTGATGCATCTCCCTGTGGGTTAGGATTTACAAAGGTGGCTTGTCTCATTAAGGAAATATTCCTGCTGAGAAAGCTGTTCCAGAACAAATCTCTTCTGGAAGAGCTTCCCACTTGGTTACTGTTTGCCCTGCACCAACACCTGATGACAGGTAACTCACAGGCTTTTATAGCAGGGTGGTTTTCCTGGCATAAGTTTTCTCCTCTAGGTGACTGTCCATGCTCACAATGCTCAGGGTCCCTACTCAGCTCTTACTGAAGGACCCCATCTTGGGCAGCAAACAGCAGAGAGCAGGAGGAGGTTTTGCCATGAGGTGCACATGAATTTGCCCATTGCCTTAGTGGAAAGCATCGCCCTAGATAGCATCTTCCTTGCCTTTCCCACCCAGCTGGAAGAAGGATGCTGTTCCCTGCCCCAAGGTGTCCCTGGCCAGCCCCATGCCTGTTCCAGACCCAAGAACAGCCCTCCTTCACCTCCTCCAGCTCTTGAAGATACTCAGTTTAGATATGAAATGCCGTCACCAGCTACTGCTGTTGCCAGCTACTGCTGCTGCCAGCTACTGCTGCTTTCCAGTGGTAAGGAAACAAACAATCACAATCACAGAAAACAGAAATAGAGATGAGACTTTAAGTCTCTCCTGCTATCCCTTTCTGGAAGCTGAGCCTCATAAGGGACAGTGGGAGAGGACCTCTATGCTCCTCTACCCTGTTCCAGGCTGACCTCTGGCTTTACCAAAGAACTCTGCAGTGCTCCTAAAAGCTCTGATTTTCTGTATATTGGGTAGTATCACACAGTATGTCACAGTAGGAATCATCTTTGCTACAGCTGTTGACATTCCTTACCCCTCCCTTGCTTTCTCTTGGTTTCCCCCAGTTACTCGCTAAGCCAGTTTAGAGTCCTGGTGATTTATCTCCTAAAGGTGGTTAGATTTTATATTTTGCCTCTGTGGTTGGTACTAAAGCTCTTATGATTTAAATAAATCCTTGGAAGGTCTCCTAATGACTTTCTCAGGAAGGACAGGAAGGGTGAAAATTAGACCGTTATTGATTTGCTAACGACTTTATCACTTCTCCTTCAGAAATGAAGCAGCGAGATCTCTAAGGCCTCTTCAGGGAGGACATGGCAACAAACAAGCTATGTGCTTTATGTGGAGCCTTGCGCTAGCAAACTACACCTTCCTACAAGCTGGCGGTAAAGGTCTGGCTAGAGCTTTGTTTGCATATTCAGGGACTTGATGAATAGATCTAGTAGTGTAGCAGCTCTACAAACATGCCAGTGAACTGGCAGAGGTGTGAAAATCTGCTTCTTTGAGCAGTGCTTGTTTGGGTTCTCTAATTAAAATCCAATAAAGGATCAGCATTGTCATTCTGATTCATGTAATAAATGCAGACACTCTTGGAAGAGAGGACACTTCCATTTTTTTCCCAGCTTCTTCCCCCCTTTCCTCCCCCTCCCTATTTGTTCAGGTGCAGAAACCCTATGTGCCAATTCACACACATACTCTCCAAAAAACCCAGGACCTTCCAAGCACTATTTGCACAGCAGAGCCACTTTTCCAAGGCACTCAAGATCTGTATTTGAATTTTAAATGTAGAAGCTTGCTCTAAATACTTGCTGTAGCGTATTATCAATGTCCCTTTTACCACCCCTGCTTCTCCCTCCTCTGTCCTGGTGACAATAATTCAGGCCTTGGGGAAACTCTTCTTTGCATTCCAGTCTCCAGGATCATACTTTTTGCAAACAGAGATCTAGATAAACAATCTTCCTGCCTAGTATTATGGGGTTTAATCTTCTCATAAGATGCTCTGTCATGAAGCAAGGTTTGGACAGTTTGAAATCAGGCTGAGCGGGTGGAATTCAAGCCTGCTCCTTTGCAGCCCGCATGGTACAGTCACACGACCCTGCCTGACACCCTCGAAGTATTGCTCCCAAGTCCGTGTGTGCCAAATTTCAATGAGCAGCTTGGGGTTACTCCTGCCCTATGAAACACCCACTGGGGTGGATTAGGGGGTGCACTTGGCCTAAGGTCATTGTGCACCACAGTCGATACCTTGCACTATAAAGCTCATCTTTGCTATTGAAAGGGATGTTTCATATCACCGCAGGGCTGATAGCTTTGCAGGGCCTCCTTTTGCCTAGAAAGGACCAGGGAGCTGAACAAAAGCCATAGCAGGCTCTCAGGACAAAGCCCACATGGGCTGGTAAAGGTGCTACCTCAGCTCAGCCCCGGGGAGGTTTGGGCTGGATCAGGGGGCATAAACTTGCAGACCTCCTCTTTCAGCCTTGCCATGCCTGTTTCCCCATCGTGGGGCTGCTGGTTTTGAAGCAAACGGCTGTATTTAAAGAAAGCCCATTATTTTCTTTTGCAACCCAGTGTTTCTTGACACTTCCAGCGGGCTGCTGGGCTAAAGGATGCTGTATCAAGTGCCATGCAGGCGGGTGGAGGGAGACAGTGGCGGGGGGGGGCGAGGGGGTGGCGGACTGGCACTTGCCAGACGTTTTGCTTCTCCCCAGAAAAGTGTTCAGTGTCAAGAAAATGCGAGCCGGGGATTTCTTGCGAGCTGTTCCCGCGTTGAGACAGCGTGTGGCGTTGTAAGCACAGGGGAGGGGAGGGGAAAAAATTATGTTCATGTGTATCCCTATCTGGGAATTTCCTAGCGACTACCGCTGAAGAACGCAGGGGACCACGTTAGTTATTTATTTTCCTAGAGATTAGCGATCGCGAGTAAGGGCGTGCAGCCAGCGGGGCGGCTGAAGACGGCCACTAGTGTTTGTGTTGAACATGCTCTTTGGATGAGGAAAGCATCAGATCCCACGGGGGGAGGAGAAGAATGTGTGGCTGCGGCACAGCACTCGGGGAAGGCTGGGCAGACAAATCACCCAAATAAAAATGCTGTCCAAAAGTGTTGCAGCTGCCTGGCCTGTTTTCTTCTTCTTTCTTTTTTTTTTTTTTTTTTTTTTTTTTTTTTTTTTTTTTTTTTTTTTTTTTTTTTTTTTTTTTTTAATCCCTTTTCCCTTTTTTCCCCCTTCCTTCCTTCCCTCCTTCCCTCCTTCCTTCCCTAAGAGGCTGCGCCTAAGAGGCTCCGTATACCCAAGGGGACTCCAGACGGGTCTGGTAGGGCTGATGGGGACCCTGAAGAGACGGCGAGGGGGGAGCCCAGGCAGCATCGGAAAGGGCGGAGAAGGCTCTGGGGAGCTGAGCCGTGGCCCGGAGGTGGCTTCCACACACACCCCGATGTGCCCCTGGGCAGGCTGCCCGCCTCACCTGCTTTGACGGAGCAGTGGATGTGCGCCTTGGACTCGTAGTAGACCCAATCAAAGCCGGCCTCGACGGCCAGGCGGGCCAGCATGCCGTACTTGCTGCGGTCTCGGTCCGAGGTGGTGATGTCCACGGCTCGGCCTTCGTAGTGCAGGGACTCTTCGGAGTGGTGGCCGTCCTCGTCCCAGCCTTCTGTCACCCGCAGCTTTACTCCGGGCCACTGATTCATCACCGAGATCGCCAGGGCGTTCAGCTTGTCCTTGCAGCGCTGCAGGGCACACGGGGAAGGGCGCATGGCGGGGGTGCTGCAGCCAGGGCAGGCACCCCCTTCACCATCTATTCCCCCCCACGGTAACAATCTGCCACCCCTCCCCAGCCAAATGGGCCTAGTCGTCCCCCCCTTCTATCCCTCCCCTTCAAACGTGCCGCACGATGCTCAGCCCTGGCTCGGCCAGGCTGAGCATCTTCTTTCCCGCTGCCAGGGAGGAACAGGGAGGCAGGTGAGGAGTAGGAGGGGGGTGAAATTTAGAGACACGGGAGGAAGAGGGTTTGAAACACTGCAAGGACCAAGCGGGAAGGAGTCGCCCCTTCCCCCGGCACCTGCCGCAGGGACAGGGGGACCCCCAGCGCCACTGCCGGCCCTGGGGTGTGAGTGTGTCGGCTCAAAGCCACCTGCACCGACCAAATTCCTGCCGCTAAGTGCCCTGTCCCCTTTCCGAGAGCAAAGTTTCTGCCGAGAACAAGCACTCGCCACATATCTAGGAGTCACGGATTCCCTCCCGGAATGTCTCTCCGGGTCTTTTCAGCTTAATTCTGTGTTGAAAGGGGTCTCAATACATGTTAACAGCCTTTATGTGCTGGAGGGAGGGGTGGGGTTTTTTTTCTTTCCCTTCGCCCATCACTCATTAGGGCCCTCAAAGCAGCATGGGCTGGGAGCATTCACTCCGCTTTAAACATACATCGGCGCTCACCTACAAAGCCGAGCAAATCCATACAATAATATAGCTCTTAGTGGGAAGATGAAAAGCAAGGGAGGGCCAAGGAGGGAAGTTAAGCGAAGCAGGGATGCTATGCAAGCCAGGAGACTCTTTGTGTGGAGTGAAACGTTTCCAGCTCCGTGGAGAAGCACTACAAGGTTTGCCCTCGCCCCTCTGGAGCCACCGGCCTTCCCCAGGGCCTGCAGCACCGGGGTCCTGAGGGCACGGAGCAAAGGGGGGGCGAAGGAAAGGGAAGTGGGTACAGCGGTGGAGGAGGCTGAACGCTAAATGAAACCCTGAAAGTTTGGGGTGGGAGGGGGAGCCAAGGGCAGGGAGGGGGGAGCAGAAATAGACATGCCAGCGGGTAGGGCAAAAGAGCTCATAGCCCCCCGGAAATAGGAAATCAGCACCAAAAGCATGCAAAAGGGCTTGGCTAAAGGTACATTTAGAAACTCACACGTTTTCAACTTCCCCCCCTTCCCTCTTTTGAGAGGAAAATAACTCGCTGATATACGGGAGGTGGTTCGCTTGGTGCAGATATCAATGTGGATTATAGCCCCAACAGGATGCAGTGAGCTGCTCTTCCCCCACTTTTCCTGGCCTGACAGGGATGTTCGGCCTTCTGCAGGACCTTTCCCTCAAGTGTGCTCCCAGCACACATACTAACACACCTCAAAGGCCCCCTTCACGTCTCCCAGCAAAGCAAAGCTCCTCCATCATCCCTATGAAGCTACTTTTAGGGACGTGACAAGGTTGTTCAACAAGAGAGTTCCCGGGTGTGTATTAACAGCCATAAAAAGCAATTCCAGCAATACACAAGTTCCCAAGAGATATAAAATGCAATCGTGAGCTCACTTTGGACTCTCTGGCCTAGCGTTTTATGGAAAGAGCCGGGTGTTTGGCGTACGGCACTGTTCCTGGCAGCAAAGCACAGCAGCACAAGGAAGTTGAGTTTAATTTGTTTTCCCCTCTCTCTCCCCCTCATACACCTTAGAGGATGGACATGTTCCTCCACCGAGTTACAGGGGGAAGGGAACGAAGGATCAAACGTCTCAGCTACCGATAAGGCAACAGCCCTTGGCCTCAAGGTGATGTTTTGGCCCGCTGTTGCGCAGGGAAGGCAGCGGGCAGTGGTGCGGACATTGGTGCGGGGTTCTTTCCCCTCCGGCCCTGCCAGCACCAGCTACCGGCTTCAGGCGAAATAAAGGAGAAACGACCTCCCAAAAGGACTTTCCTCCCTTTTATACTGCCTGAGCTGGATTGTCAGAGTCAAAAGCCGTGAAGCCCAGACTATTTATTAATTCATTGGGTCGTGTGCCACAAATCAAGCCCAATTCTGTTCAGCCACCGTGAAGCTCAGCAGGGCTGCCTCCACTAACGCTTTGTGTGGAGGCAAAGTTGTTCAACAAGCCCTCTCCTGCCAGCTCCTAATCTCTTCACAAATGAATTGCTTGAAGGAAACACTTAACAGGTACCTGTCAGTGTAAACAACCTGGTGGGCTTCCTAAATGCCAAGTTGATCTCTAAATACCTCACATCACGCACCGGTTGTGTACCTGCATTACATGAGATTGCTATTTTATTTCATACAAATTCCAGCTTTATCATACTGACCTGGCCTCCTTATCTCTCCTCAGAATCCAGCCAATGGCTGGGGTGGGGGGGAGGGAAGGAAGGAAGGGGGGAACCTTCAGCAAACTCCTGTTGTCACCTGCAAAGTTGAGAACCTGACTTACCTACCTCTGTTTGCGTTTTCTCCCCCCCTTCCTTCTGGAGTTAATATTAACTGGCGGCTAATGCATTCGGCAACTATTCTGCAAGTTTAACGATTCTATTCAAGAAAGGTCTCTCCATGGTTGAAAGGCTCGCGAAGCAGGAGTTTGAAGGCTGGGATTTAACGAGAGGTCTCTGGCCGGGGGAGAGAGGGAAAGAGAGAGAAGCAGGGCAGGGACACCGGCGGCAGGCCGGCACCTCGGGGAGCTGCCGGCCGGGCCGTGCCCGGGAAAGAAGTGGGGATCCAGGGCGACCCTTCCGCCAGCTCCCCAGCCGCACTCCCTGTCTCGCCGGGGGGAGACTGAGGCTGGCTGGGCTCCCCCCCCGCACACACCTCGCTTTCCCTCTTTGCCACGGGGTTCCAGGCGTTATGGCCTCCGCGTCCCCGCTGCCTTCAGCCCACCTTACCCCTTTGTGTCTAAGGCACGGGAATAAGCACTGAAGTGGGGGGGGGGGGGGGAAAGTATTTGTTTTCGT
>NDXB01010194.1:245185-259355 GCA_002631895.1 Agapornis roseicollis
GGGGGTGGGGGGGAGAATTAAGATTAGCAGCCTGCCTCAGTGTAAGTCAAGTTTCTAAGGGCAGTTGCGGTTAAATAAAATGCCGAATTATCGGGGAGCCGTGCAAATAAAAACGCATTGGGGAAATATTAACGCCCGGGGAGGGGGGGGGGAGGGGGGTAGAGGTAATGCCATTTAAGAGCGCACCCACCTAAAGGGCTTTATAACAGGTTTCTTCCTCCTGAAAAGGGAGATTGCTCTCCCTCCTGGAGACACACATTTTTAACCACACTCGCCTTTTAGCTGATAAATGACTACTTTAAAGGCAGAAACAAGCCTGATGCGAGGCGGCAGTTACATGAAGTTAGTGCGTCTGACTTGTGTATCACACAGCTGCAGTGGGGAGAGATCTAAATGCCACTTCTCTTTCCCTTTTTAAATAACAAACCCGCGACCATCACCCACTTTAAAATAATGCTGCACCTTCAGAAGTCATCTGATTAAAAATAGATGCTCTCCTGAGCACGCTGGGGCTGCATTCTTTGTTTCTTGGGTCCAAGACGAAGAAGAGCGTTTTAGACTCTAACACCTCCTTGCGGGGTGTCATTAAGTTTTTAAGAAAAGCATCGTGTTGAAACCATCCGCAAACACAATTAACAGAGATCGATCCAAGCAAAGTGAATGGAAAGGGGATAAGTTTAATGTTAAATTAATTGTTATCTCATGCAGCGTGGCAAGTGATGTCTTTATCCCGATCTCCAAAAGCTACTAATCAGACAAAGGTGTTGAGAGACGAGCAAAATTGCAGAGATGGGGCTGATAGAGCAGGTTAGACAGAAAAGCAGAGTCCCATATGAGCAAACACTTCTCTGCCTGTGAAGAGCCCATTTACTTTTGCTCCTAAGAAATTACAGTTTGTCCAAGGTTCTAGAAACTTTCAGGATCTTTTTTAGGAGTTTTTAAAAACGCCAGGCAGACACGCTGGAGTAATTCAAAGTCCACTCTCTGACACCCCCTTCCCAAATAACTTTGTTTTTTTTTTTTTTAAGGAAAAAGCTGTTTGGGGTGAGCAGTTATATGGGAGTTTTCCGGCCAGTGACATCGAGCTGAGTCCTAATCAACTTAAACCACATGAAAACGGGCTTTAAAATTAGCTTTAAAGTGGTAAAAAAGCTGCATATCCGTAAGCTGGAACAAGCAGGACAGCACGGACTTTTCAAGGGACAAAGTGGTCTTTTTTTCACGTAAACTTTACAAAAGAGCCGAAAGGAGTGATCCGAAGCTCTCACACCGACTCCGACTGGTGCTCTTATCCCAACTTTTTTTAGCCTACACTTTTCCTCTGGTATTTATGTTTCTTTGTAGAGTTTCAGCGAATCATTGATTTTTCACTCACTTTTCTTTATATTGAAGAGTTTTGACTTGGGAATGGCAAAAAAGTTAGAAAGCCAGCAGCTTGGCTTCTAGGTTTTTATCAACCAACTTAGTTGCAGAAACAAGTTGTAGAACAGCTAAATACCTGCTTCATGCTGTTAAAAACAAACTTCAGTTTTATCTCCCTGTCTGCCTGCATGTGAGAAGACAGATACAAGGAATATATAATTTATACAAAAGACGGTATGCTCTTTTGATGTGGTTGCTTAAACAGCATGACTTGATATAACAGTTGATTAAACAGTGCCAAGGAATAAAAGCTATTCTTAATGGTGTGGGATACTGAAAATCTTCTATCACCCCTCTTACCTTGTCCCCTCCCCAGGGAAAGATGATCGATATCCTAGGCACTAGACGGGTGGACATCGCAATGAAGAAGCATAGAGAATAAGGATAAACTCCCTCATTATCAGATTGCCATATGTACAAAGCAGTCACCCAAAGATTAACAGAAAAGGAAACGCAAAGAAGGAATTAATTAAATGCAAGTAATAAATGCGAGGGGAGGGGGGGGGGGTAAAGGGAGAAATCAAGAAAAGTTGTAACTGTGGGAAGCTTGAAATCACCCTCCTATCAAATTAGATGTGAAAGAAAGCAGAGCTTGGGGGTGCGGGGAGGCTCTGCTCAGTTTCAGCGCAGGCTGGAGCTGGTCGCAGCCCCGCCGGGACCTGGGCGGGGGGACCCGGGGGGACGCGCTCCCGCCCGCCCCGCCGCTCCCCGGGCCTCCGGGATGTGCCCTGCCTCTCCTACCCACGATAAGGTTTTAATTTTCTTCCTTTTATTTCGTTTTTCCTCCCTTAAATGCCACAGTTTCTGGGGAAAACTACCCCCGAGCCCCTCAGACACAACCTCCCGTCGGTGGGAGAGGCTCCACCGCACACGATTCCGAGGCTGGTGCCCCGGCCCCGCCGGTCGCGCACACCAACCAGCCCCAGCCCCAGCCCCAGACCGGCCCGACCCACACCCACCCATGCCCGCACTCAGGTTGTAACAACAACAACAACAACAGCAGCAGCAAAAACCCCAGCTAAAGCAACAACAACAGCCACTGATCGGGCACTGGTGCCTTCTTTACAGGGGTTAATGCCTTGGTTGCAGATTATAAAAATCAATGTTGTGTCCTGTTGGCTCCCCAAATCTGCAGGCTTCTGTTTTGCTCCCTGGGGAAGCAATCTGGGGCTGACCCAATCTTCTGATGCTCTGCACCTCTCTGCCAATGCCACCACAAACCAAGGCCACTGCTGACTCCCACTTGAGGTAAACCCCCAGGGGTCCTTTCAGGGCTGCCCAGGGTGAGGGTACTGAGGAAGGCCCCTGACTGCACACTCACTTGCTCCACCACCCCTTTCCCACACAGCCCCATCACTTCATCTGCAGCTGCCATCAGGCTCCCTGTTGGGCCCCAGAACCCTGGTGAGGTGGTGGGGATGCCCTTGGATTGTCCGGATCCCCGGTCCTCCTGGGTGCAGCAAGCACCACAGTTCCAGGAGCATCCACCACTGACCCCACAGTCTTATCTTTCTTGCTTTTGCAGAAGCACCCATCACAGCCCCATAGCCCTGCTTTTTTTGCTGGCATATGGGCCCTTCCAGCAGCTTTGCCAAACACTATGGCAGCTCTAAGGGTTGTGCACCCTGAGGGTCCATGCCTGGGGCCTTGGGACCACATGGGGTCCACACTACAGAGAGGCAGCTGTGTGTGCAATTGTGCCCAGTCCACGCTATTTGAAAATCTCAGTTATTATTTATCTACTTTTTTTTTTAATTATTATTTTATTTATTTAGTTTTTAAATCTGGGCTTGCTGTTGGCTGTTTGCTCTGCATAAAGCCAGAGGAGGGCTCAGACTGCACAAGTGAGGTTTCTCTTTGGCTATTTTAAGCTCTGTGAGTTTTCTTGAATGGATGTATTTTGATTGATGAATCCCAAAAAATGGGATATTCCCCTCAGAAAACTGGAGAGCTTCATTCTTGTAGCTCTTTGCACTGGTGGTATTGCAATTTCTATCTTGAAAATCAACTTAGACATTTCAGTTCAGAATTCCTGGCCTGCCTGCAACTATACCCTTACAGTGACAAGCAGAACAAGTCTTGTTCCTTGGAATTGCCTTCCAAAAACCCCAAACCTCTGTCACCAACAAGAAAAATTAAACTCCTGGGTTTCCACCCATTTTGGTTTGACAGCAAAATTGAGGGGCCACACAGCTGAAGCCTGGTACCTGCTTCGATATGCCCTTAGTTTGGCAGTAATCTATGAGCATTTCTGCTACAGGAAAGAAATATTATGTGCATAAGAAGATGCAGAGAATGGTTGCTTTCCAGAATAACTGTGTCTACAGGCATTGATTTTGCAGTTTTCATATCCATCTATTTGTGGATTAATGCTATTCATTGGCTTGAATATGGTCAATAGAACCTTCCATTACACATGCAAAAAAATATTGTAGGCAGCATGATTCAAAAGACTTTGTTATCTATGTTTTGTGTGTATATTTGCTGCTAATCTAAACTTTAAGGCAGAGTTTCCTGCAGGTTTCTTAATATCTTCAGCAGGTTAATACATAGTGTCTAATTACAGATTTATAAAGAAACCCTTGGGTTTCTCTTTTAGGTCTTTTTGCTTGTCCTTGGATAACCCAACATTTTCCCATACCAATAGGTTTTTCTATTTTCTTTCCTGGATTGTGATCTGTATTCCTTTCCAGCCACTTCTTTCTGGTCATGAGTGGGGAAAATCCCATCTCAGATGTTTCTATCCATGCGGGTAAGGAGGGAGGGAAGCAGCCGCTAGGGGAGCTCCATGTTGGGAGTAACCTCTGAGCATCTTCCTCACAGCTTACACAACTTTCTGCAGTCCCCAGGAGCAGAAGTCTGAGAGCGGGTGTTAAGTTTAGAACAAAAGAGCAGAAGCATACCAAATGGGAAAGGTTTTGAGCTTTATTTCTTTTTAAAAAGCTACAATTTTATAACCAAGTATTTGAAATATGCTTGCTTGCCCCTCTGTACTCTGAACTGTGATGTGTGTGTATATGTGCGGGAGCCTATCCAAGTGGAGGCGAGAAGTAACCACAGCACGTATTTCTTAGATTTCTGATGACCTATAAAATGAAGAGATATTGAAATGCAGCTGCTTAAAAGCCAGCCATGAGTATGAGAATATCCAGTGTTTAGTGCCAGTTGTAATGCTGACTTGCTTTCCTGGCCATTGGCAGATGACTTATATCCACATAAACATTTCTAAGAATAAACCTTCAGAAGGAATCATATCTCTGTCTCATTGTTGTTGTTGTAAAAATTAACTGGATTATTAATGGGTAGCATGTTAATTTGGGTTTTGGTTGTTTATCTAAGGAATTTATCTGGGCAGCTGAGTCAATGATCATTAAAGGTTGTGGGTGTATGAAGAGCCAAAATAGATTTTTTTTCGCATGCAGATCAATTCCAGCAGGTTCTTACTTGGCTGTCTTGGGGTCCCACCTATTCTCAAATGTACCCCTGAGTATGAAGAAGCTATTTATTTTAACAGGATTGCTCTCATTGCTTTCAGTACCAATGATTATTGAAGATAATAAAAGCATTTAAGATAAAAAAAGAGCCAACATTTGATTTATATTAATTCTGTTCACAAACAGTTAATGGAAAAATTACCTTTTAGAAAGATTCACATTTTAAGGCACTGTTTTCTGTTTAGAGTAAAAATAAAAAGGAGGATACGTAAGCAGGATTGTAAAATGCCAGTAATGCTAGCTGTCTGACTTGCACTGCTCTTGCATGTTAGGAAAAAGTGCAGAGTCATATTTTGGAGTATTGAGCGATAATGCATCTCCTGGTCTGTCTGATATGACAGCCAGACGGGATGCTAAGAGAAACCTGATGGCATGAGATAAATTCAGACTTAACTTGCTGGCTCTAGCAGTGTGAGGTTGGTTTGCCCAAAGTACACAAACCAACAGACTGGATCAAGGCTCTCTGTTTGGGCAGAGATCAGAAACAAAGCTTGCCCTCTAAAGTCCACCTCATAGCCAGATCCAGCCATGGTAACCACTGTATTCACTGGGCCATGGCAGCAGGAGAGGTATGTGCATGATTGTCTTAGTTTTTCTTGTTTCCTTACATTTGCAGACTATTTTTGAGCATAGTTTACATGTTTTCTTTCTTTTTTTCCTGGCATATTTACACCCCAGCTTTTTTAAATGCTTTGTTCCTGCCAGTCAGTTTAGCAATTTGCTTGTTAAAAGAGTTCTTAATATATTGCATATTAGTGAAAATGACTTAATTGTTCTATTTCTTTCTGACCCCAATAAAAAATGTCCCTGATATTGCTGAGTTGCTCTCTGTTCACAAACGCCTACATATATGTCACCGGGTGACTCTGAAACACTTCTTAGATATATCAATTCCTCTTATTTATTTATTTAGATTTGTAATAATGACAGTAAATGGCCATCTGAATCAATCTGGGCACTTTGCAGTCATTAATACTGCAGCATCGATATCACATAACACAATTATAGTGCAATAAATTACCCATATGCCTCATCTTTTGCCCAACCAAAATAAGAGCTCTGCATATCTATCATGTTGCTCATTTATGCTCTTTCCCTCTAAAACACCTTGATAGCGGGAAAAAAAGGCTCTGAAATATTCCTGAAAGCTTAACACACCCCTGTCCTTTCCAAGTGAAGACACAGATATGAGAGCTCAGGAAATTGCATGTGGGATGCTCCATCAGCTAATACATCCCTGTGAATGGAGAAAGGCCCAATCCTCTGCCCAGTCAACTAATGAAGTTTACTTGTATTAACATCAGAAAACCTCAGGACATCTTTCTTTGATCACATCTGCAACTGGATTGTGTGACAAGTTTAGGAAGTCGTCTGGTCACTCATCAAAAGCCATGTGGGCTTTCTACACCAAAACCAAAGTCTTGGATTTTGTTTAGAAATCCGTTCAAACTAAGTCACTGATAACAGTTGTAAAGTGATTGTAAACCCAGAACTAGGAGTAGGTTGCCACATTTCAATTTCCAGATTGGTATCAGAAATAATGTAATAAAATACCCAATTCGTTAGCTTAATCTCAAAGTGTGGAAGGAATGAATAACTGCAGAAGGATTTGCATCAAACCCCACCATCCTCTGTCAGGTTATGATGCAAGAAAACTTTGCTGCAGCTTCTTTCTGGGCATGCAGTAGCAGCACTGATCATTTTTACCTCAAATGGCTTTTTGAAGCATCTTTACCAGGGGAACAGAGGGAGGGAAGGTTCTTGGGTGCAAAGGGTCCTTTATACAACCATAAATGGGAGTTCCTGTGCTGGGCTGGAAGGGGAAAGAAGCTGAATCAATGATCTTGCAAAAGCAGTAGCTTGAAGCCTCAGTAATCCCTGGGTCCGAGAAATTAGAATCCTTTTTCAAATTTCCCACAGGATACCCTTAGAAAGCCCATTAGGATGGCAGACTTGACCCTTGTAGGCCTTGATTCAAAGTATTCTGGATTCAGATGGAGGCTTTCTGTTGTTTTCAGTGGATTTTGCATCACTTTGATGTTAAGTCCATTACATTTGTGTTGCTCAGAGCAAACTGCTCTTGGTGCTGTTAACAATTCTTCAGATTCATACATAAAAGCACAGAGGTAACACAATGGTTTTACAGCATCAAAGTAGCATGCCCTGCTCAGTTCTCCTGTGAGATTTCTTTGGGTAACTCAACAAGCAACTCTATGGGGTAACAAACTGTATTAACTATTCATGCTAGACAGTTGTGTCTCCTTCACAAGTGTGGCAATTTTGCCCAAATCTGTCGTAATGTGACAACTAATCTATTGGTCAAATTTGTTTGTAGAATTAATCAATTTCAATCACTAATTGCCTTTGGGCAATAGTTCAATTATGCCCTCATCTTTTGGCTCTTGGTATCATGAAAACAGCTAAGTAAGATTTGAAAAGTAGTATGTCTCACTAATGCTCAGAATCATATCGTGCTGATGTTGATGCTTATTTTATTCATATAACCACGTTTTCTGCACACGCCTTCTCTCCAGGCATGGAGTAACAATGCACTGATAATACAGTAGCACACGGTGTATCCAGCTATATGTAAAATAACATTAATGACCAAGGAAGGCTGCTTTTGAGGAGTATGATGTGTATCTCACTCCAATGCTGTAGTTACAAAAACTTAGCACCTCTTAAGGTTTGAGCAACAGAACAGCTTTGTTTGAACAGCTCTTCTCTGTGCATATTTTTCTACATAGAAGAAAAAAATTAAATTTGCTGAAAGTGCAGAGATTTCTTCCAAAATAAAAAACGCACTCCTGAAATATTCATTACAAAAACCAAACCAAAAAACCCCACACTGTATTACTGCACTCAGCCTTCCTTTCAGAAAGCAAAATAAATCATAATTTATGCATGGAGGCTTGAAAATCAAGATTGTCAGAGAGTAGCGTAAGGGCAGCCTGACAAAATAAGGCACAGACCATGGGCTAGAAAAACAGCATGTAAACAAGGTGACAGAGACAACTGGGCAAAACTGAGAGCTTAGTGATTTTTGAGGTAGGGGAAAATGTTTCTCTGATATAACCTAAGGGAATTTTGAAATCACTCCAAAATGCACTACCTGAAGACAGGCAATTTTTGGAATGCGTTCATATTATGTCATTATATCTAAATATGCTGAGCAAAGAGCAGGATAATGTTTCCTCTTCCTCTATGCTGTTAAAACAAATTCAATTTGGGGTAAAATTACTCAGCCTTAATCAGTATTTTTTTGCTATTAGTATCCAGTTTAATCCCAGGGCAAGTCAAGTAGACTGCAGATACTGGTGCAGCTTGATATTACTATTTTTATTCATTTCTATTTACTGTGGCAAAGTTTAGAAGCCAAGAGACAATCAAGCACCATTATACCAGTCTCTACCCAAACAAATCTAAGAAGTATCTTTTTCAAAGAACCTACTCTTTTATTTGTAGTTTGTACTTCACCTTATCTGTGTGAAGACCCATTGAAGTAAGTACAACAATTTACAGAACGAGACATATTAAGATTTCCAATCTGGCGCAGAAAAATGAAACTTCATAAAAGTCCTCAGTTGCTGTTAATAGGATGTAGTGTGAGAAATATCTCACTTGCATCGGCTGAAGGTCTCATCTATACATTTTAAAGCTTTCTGGCCAGCCTCATCTCTAGATATTGCTGAGGCAATTATATTCAGAGTGTTTCAAAGAGACTGGATACTTACATAATTGGAGTATCTATGCTGAGTAGACAGTTTTAAATGATGTGTGAGCTTTAGTAATTTTTGATGGAAAGTTCCTTTCAGTGTCTGGAGCCAAGAGGAAATTCTCCCTTTAAACACTTTGTCGTGTAAATACCCATTTTGAGTGTCAGCCAACAGTAGTCACTTGGCCTAACTGGAGGCAAGGGGGGAAGGTTTTAAAGACCCCTAGCGATTTGGTAGCATAGAGGCCCTTCTTAAGGAGTGACTTGTGCATCTGCAAGCTCTGGCAAAATGTTGAATTGCAGCAGCTTCACAAGTCATTTCATGGTGACTGTTTGACTCATGAAGAGTGTACAAGATGAAGTTAATGGGACAGTCTAGGCAAGGTAGTGTTGCTTGGTAGTAGTTCACTAAGTTAGGAGAGCATGCATGGCTAGTTATGGTAGGTGAGTTGCAGCATGGTAGCTAACTCAGCCTTGTCACTGCAGTACTTCTTTGGATCTTACAGATCCATAAGTGGTTTTCCAAAACATCACTTAAGTATGAAAATGTTGCCCAAGTTGTTCAGTCAATCAAGAATCAGACTGTGAGTGACAAGTCCTCTGCAGAGGAAAGAAGCAAAAGAACCCCACACCTTTCTTTCTTCAAGTCACAAACACCACTTGGAGAATAGCTTTCTTTAATCTGCACTGCCATTTTCCAATCAGATGTCTTGAAGTTCACATGTTAAATTATATTTTCTCTAGAAATAAGAATTATTTCAAGCTATGTTTGTAAGGGATGATCAGCCTCCAGAAAACTCTGCTAAGATCTTAGTCTTCTGTACATGACAGCCACTTACAAACAAGATTTCTTTTTTTTGTTCTTGCACTATAAATTTTTTTATTTCCCATTGAATGCATTTATTATACATTAACATAATTACTTTAATTTATTACCTTAGTAAATGTCAGATCCATGAGAAGTCAGCGTATTATGTGTATTACACTGCACTCATTCTGTTTAACAAAGAACCTCGAACAAATGATCCAACTAAGCGTCAAGTTTCTACTTTATGTAGGCATTTTTGAGAGCATTGTGCAATAAAATGTGCACTTGTAATTAAATTCTGCCTTTGTTTATACCTACATACTTCTGTTGGGATCCACGCAGTCTGAGACCTGCAAAGCTGTGTCCAGCTGGCTAGGGTGCCAGAAAGCCCTGTGTTGCTAGTTCTGACCGTAGCCCTTTTAATATATTAAATGACTCTTAAATCCTGAATCTAAGGACAGAATGTTTTCTTTCTTTCTTTTTTTTTCTTTTTTTTTTTTTTTTTTTTTGGGGTGTTTTTTTTTTTTCACTGTGATTTCTTATCCTTTCTTTCTCTTTTTTTTCTTAATTTTTTTCCTCAGCTTTTCTTTTNCACGCAGTCTGAGACCTGCAAAGCTGTGTCCAGCTGGCTAGGGTGCCAGAAAGCCCTGTGTTGCTAGTTCTGACCGTAGCCCTTTTAATATATTAAATGACTCTTAAATCCTGAATCTAAGGACAGAATGTTTTCTTTCTTTCTTTTTTTTTCTTTTTTTTTTTTTTTTCCCCTAAGTTTAAAAAATACTAGAACCCTCAAATTTGCTATTTAAACACCTCTAGATTCTGGTTAGTACAGTTATGGGATAGAATCCAAAATTATCCCAAAAAGTTTATCTGCTTCTTGCAGTGAACCAGGATCATCTATTTACACATAGAGGTGGCTTCACTACTAAACATGCAGATTTTGGAACAAGTCCATGTTAGAGGCACTGGCTACAACACTGTACATCCTCTCTGGTGCTTCATTGAAAGAGAACTGCAGTATGTCCTTTCAGCCCCCCTGTGGGTTCCCCAGCAGCGGGTTCTTCGTAGGTAACTGCTGACCATGCGCGTTATTGTGTTCTATTACAGGAGGCCTAAAGTGTACTTCTATATCCTCCTCAAACTCTTTGACCTGTAAAGCAATCATTTTTTCCCCTAAGGAAAATATATAACTTCCTGGTCACGATTTTATACTCATATTTTTTAAAAGAAAGGATTGTGAACACTATTGCTGATCTGCATTGGCAGTATTCACTGGAATGATTCCATAGAAGTCATGTTTAATTCATATACTGTCAATAATTATAAGAGTAATGTCCTGATCTGGTATATTCACCTACTATATCATTTCAAATATTTACTTTTGATTATGTTAGTGCAACACATTGACAGGCTCTAGGAAGGCAGAGTTCTTGACGAAGCATCTGTACCATATGTTTCCATGAAATATCACAATGACTTTGGAAAGGCCCTCTTAAAACAATGTATAGTTTCTAAGATCCATGCTACAGTATTTAAGATATGTTATTCTCACTTTTGATTCTCTATAGAATACCTACAAAACAAAAAAAAAAGTGTTAGGGGTTGGGATCAAAGGGGATGAAATAAAAACTACCAGGGAAACTGCTTCTTTCCAGGTTGGGAAAAAAATAGTGTCGTCTTCAAGTTGCTCACCGCACTGTGAACAGAGCACTTTGTGGGAAGGGTATCTACTGAACTTATGGACACCTCTCTGCACAAACCTGTTTGATTAGGACTCTGTTAGAAGAGATTTTCTTTATGTGCACAGCCCACAGAATACCCCCATGAGAATTACTGGAGCCTAATATAGTTTATGAGAGATCATAAATACTTCCTCTCCAATGAGCTTAATTTATTTTTGCATTTGGTAAAGAGTTCCCAGAACAAATGTATAATTTTTCTGAAATATAAACCTCAACTCAAAGGACCTGTTTCTAAGCAGTAAAGCCATAGCTATTTTTGATAAAAATGTCTAAAAATATTTAATGTTTTTTTTTTTAATGGAGTTAATAAGTTCATCTCCAGTCCTTCCCTTGCCAATTTGTTATTGGAATGACTGAAATCTCTCAATCCACAACATTTTGGACAAGAAAATTTGCACCTACTAGTGCTAACTAGGTGCCAACTTCTTGCCAGTGCTTGTGGTGCTGCTGCCAGTGCTCCCAGCTCTGATCACCCTGTGGTTGCCCTCCTTCATCATTATTCCTGGAACAACAGAGACATGCAGGTATAAGACAACCTTTGCAGTGAGTACCTTTGTAGATGATTTGTCATGTAGTTATGAATGGACATCTACATTTCCGACTGGTTGGGTTTTTTTTTTTTCCTGAGAACTGTGTTACATTCCTCCTTGCTGAGAAATGCAGGGGATAACTCAAAAAAGTAGTATGAGAAAAGAAATAGAATGTCTTTTTTTTCTCTCAGAATGGTAAATTTTATTTACTGTCTCTCAGTTGAACAGTGAAAATGAGCATTTTGCCTCCTGTATAACAATATTTTCATCATTTGTAAATCTTCAACTACCAGCCTGCAAAGGAACTCGGGACTGCATTTGGTACAAAGGTGTGGATCTTATTTTGGATTGAGGTCGTACATCTACTTTTGATCAAAGATTAAACACAGAGAAGTTCAACCTTGCAAATGTCTGTTGCATGATCTAAATGCTGTGGAAGGATGTGGCTTGGCTCAGATGAGGCTCCCTTCCTTCCATGAACAGAGAACAAGGCACAAGTGGCAGTGACCTGTGGGGTCTTTTCCCAAGTAGGTAAGCTGGACCCTCTTGGCCAACTGATATCAGCTAAAATTTTAATTTCATCTTCACAACCGTATTTTGAGGCCAATCATGGGATTGACGCCAATGAATATCACTGAGAATGTTCTGTAGGATAACCTGTTTTCATGCTTTAACCTTCTTTCTTCTAGGATCTCTTGATGCATCCAGGATCCAAGGATGTGTGCTGCAAGATGTCTCTGTTACCTGTGCAATCTGTGAGCTTAGTGTTATGAAGTTTTGTGCCCTGGGTTTTCTTCAGTAATTTTTTGAAGGAAAAGAGGATCTCACACGAATTACTAAAGCATCCCTTCTGATGAATGCCCACCACACTTTCAGAACATGTACTTATCTATGTCCTCTGTGTGAGTGCTTCAAGCACCTTCAAGTTTCGGGTGAATGCTAAGACTAATTAAAGATAGTTATCTTGGTGCTATACCTCTTGAATGAAGTACAGGAGAATTTATCTTTGCATGAGCTTTCCAGTAGAGCTGGATCATTACATTTCAGTCATGAGTGGCTAGCAGCTACGAGGTTTTTCTCTGAGTAGAGACTGTCAGCCACATCAGATTTTATTGGTTCTCTGATGTGACTAAGCACCCAAAAAGTAACAGGCTGAGACCAATAAACTTATTTCATTTTTAATCCGTGGCAGATTTCAACGTGGCTTTTATACTGAAATACCAGGCCTCAAACCAGCTGGTTTCACCACATTCTTGGTGCTGCCCCCTCCTTTAACCCACAGTAGCAGAATCACATGTAACGATTTATGAGCTTGTGTTCGCCCAAGAGCTTGTGTGTCTTTGCTTACTGTACCTTTCAATCTATAAAATATTAAATAAATATGCTCAAATGAGTCAGTGATTATTGGACTGGGAAGCAGATCTGATTTTGACAATTAAACATAACACATCCATATTGGGGTTGGGGAAATAAAGAGAAAAAAACAACACACCAAACTTTAACATTTTCATATGCCAGAAAAGCTAGCTTTCATGTGCTTTAAATAAAAGAAAGGTAAGACGTGTTTGGGAATAAAGCCGTAGCCATCAAATTCACTCTTCAAGTATACTCTGTTACAGCAGCATGATTCCTTTTATGATTGATCCATCATGCTGTCAAAAAAAGAAATCTTATCTTCACTCATTACTAAATATACAAAGAGCTGGGATTTCCACTTGGCAAATGCTCCTGTTTACCTGAAGGCTCGACTTTACCTGCACTTTGATAAAGTTCATTTGCAGAGATAGACTAAACTTTTTAATCCTTAAACTACTTTAGTTTGCAAACCAAGTTTTGCTCTGAAGTACGCAGCATGTGCACAGAGTTGCTATTTTCTTTAGGAAAATTAAAGATTTTATTATGGAAGGAAGCCAAAGGGCCCATCTGGCTCTGTTCTGTGTGAATTGTGAGTTACAGCTCCTGTTTACAACTGCTGTGCAAAACGAAGTCTAGGTGAGGATCCCTTCAGCAGCCATCTTCAGTCCTGTCTTCTCAAGTTTTCCTTTCTCAGGAAAGGTGTGTCAGTAATGGAGACAATCACTTGGCATCTGTCATCCCTAGGATGCTCAGACCTTTGCAAAACTCTCATCTCAGAAACCTTGCAACAAATACATCAGAAGAATTTAGCCAGTTTAAAAGACACAGAATCAGCCCCCTCATGTTCCATAGATGTACTTTCCTTTATAGTGAATGTAAACAATTCTCTCTGATCATATTAATACAGATGAACTTTCTGAATCTAAGTATTGGTCTGAGAGGCCTCAATTGCTTCTCTTTCTCTGAATCATTTTACAAGTAACTGAACATTTATTAGTATTTATTTTATAATGACATCTAGAAAACCATCAATGAAATCACGGTTCCATTTTTTTTTTTTTTTTGAGCTGTGTTTAAATGTGAGATCACATTCAACTCTTTCT
>NDXB01010194.1:259424-280580 GCA_002631895.1 Agapornis roseicollis
TTTTTTTTTTTTTTTTGAGCTGTGTTTAAATGTGAGATCACAATCAACTCTCTACCTTGTATTTAAACAAATACAGAAAGGAAAGGGTGTTACTGTAACTCAAGTGCACAATAGTAGAGGTGACAATACTCCTTTTGACTTGGGACTTTACCATCCACTACTCTGTCTGTGTCTGACATATCTTTAAATGTGTGGAACTTCTACTGTAGATCATTGCTCTGTCTGAAACCTGTCTCCTTTGATCTGCAGGTTTGGAGCTATATGGATTAAATTTTTTATTATTTATTATTTTTTATTTTATTATTATCCAGTTTCCTGCAGAATTCTGTCTCTAAACTTCACTCTGGAGCCACCAACCACTACAGCAAACTGGTCCTTTCTTGTCTAATGTGGCATTGCTGCAACAGCTGCTGCCACAGAAAGCAGTCACCTGTACTGAAAAGGAAGAGTTAGACCAACATGAAAAAATGCACCTTTATTTAATAATTTCTTCTTGTCCTTAGTATTGGCTTCTAGCATATATCCTCTGTAACATTCAGCCTCATTCACCTCATGCTCTTAATTGAAGAAGTTAATCCCAGGTTTGGAGCACTCTTTCATGACATCTTTCCAAGCAGGTACAGTCTGGCTAATGCAATCACTTGGTTTGTTGATTCTCTAAGGTCACTGGCATACCTGTATGAGCAACTCTCATCCACATACCAACCCTTTTGAGTTTTGCACTCCTATCCTGACCTGATTTCACATGTACTTAATCTGTAGGCCAGTTTTTTATCAGCAGAATGACTTGCCCTTCAACCAATACTTACATATGATGTTATGCTCTTGCACAGCGCTATATCCAAAAGTCAAGAATTCTGATTTGCTTACACATGATTTCTCTGTAGTTATGTCGACTATCTTTAGTTAAACAATAGCTTTCTAGGTGTTCCCTTACTGTGTTCCTAAGTAATGTTTCCAGTAACTTCCTAGCTTATAAATCAAAATCTGTTATCATTTTTATATTACCATTTACTGAAATTCTTTTTCTATAATAAAGCCAAACTTTGCAAATCCTTGAAGATTTTGCTGTGTAACAGGTGCAGGTATAAATATACATGCATGGAGTTAAAATTTGCAACTCACTCCCAACTTGTCCCCAGCTGCTTGGCAAACAGAGATCACATACCTTTATCTTCTTAATGACCTGCAGAACTTTGGGTGAATGCTGCAAAACCCAGAAAGATTCAAAATAGAAGAAGAACTACGTAAAGCATATGCTGTGTGTCCCCTTTATGTTTACCCACAAATATTCAGTTGATTTTCAGTGAAGGAGATTCAGAAATCCTTGTGGGCAGCTGTGTTTTCCCCACACCTGGCTACTTCCCCTCTGAGTGCTATATTTCATATTGGACAGAAGGCTGTTAGAATGATAATATTCATCTAACTTCTCTTAAGAATCCTGACATGAGGCACTTAACCCCAGCAAGGATTAGAGGGTACCTGTGTAACACTCGCACAGAAACTTGCATCATTCAGTTTGAGAGTCAGAGTGTTTTTTGGCAGGTGAGATGGTGCAATCAGACAGTGCTCATATGCAAAGGAGCCCCAGCATTTCCAGGTATTTCCTGGAGTAATGTACTCCTGTCCTTCCCCCACCCCATGACCCAGAGTGGGTATTGCTCACTCCCAGGCCCTGCTCCTACCTGCCCTGCTGAGGGTTTAAATGAGGAAATTGTCATTACATAGTTGAATTTAGAGCTGGTATTTCTAAAAGAAATGATACTAAAAGTGGCACAATTTCCTCCCAAAATTCAGTAACTTCACTTTTCTACTGGCTGCCCTAACAGATGTCAGCCCAAATGTCTGAATGATGTGAGTCCTCAGTGGCAGAACTTGGCCTGAATTTTGCACATCATAAAGCATGGGAAACAACATGTTTAAAAGACACATCAGGATGAAAGCAAAAAGCCAGCAGACCTTTCACAAGAAAACACCCCAAAAATCATACTTGACAGCAGTCTCTTATTACACCTGGGATGCAGAAGACTGCAGAAAAGCCTTGCTTTGCCTGCTGGTGAGCAGATACCAAGGGTTGGGTCTTCCATATTCCCAGTGTGTTTTCTAACAACCAAGCTGTTTGGGGAGTGAATTTTCTGAGTCTTTACTGTGAGAACTTGATTATTTGTATAAACAATTCAGCACCATGGGGACAGTATCCCCTTTTTTGTTTTTTTGATAATCCCCTATTATATCCTAGCCATTAGGTTAATAAGACTCTTAGTCTCTCTCATATATATACACACATGTTTTATTTTGAACAGAACCTCTGCTTTGGGCTTGTGTCATCTCTAAATGAGTGTGATATTTTTCCAAATACTGTTTACAGCTAACTGGATATTTCCAAGAGGAAAAGTATTTTGATGAAGACCACTTCTGGCTATGGGAAAGTTTATCCCATCAGGAAAGAGGAGTAATGCCGTGTTGTGTGATCTAACCAACCAGTGTTCATATTTTCAAATAAAAAAGCAAACTAAAGGAGAAGTGTGCAATGGAGGTAAAAATGTGTGTGTATATATATGCTACTAATGATGTCTGTAGACATTTTGATCACTTGCCTGTCCACAAATCTATGCTTCTGTGTTTTTTTCCATTGGGAATAAAAAAACAGGCAGCCAAGCAGTGCTTGCTGCCATTCTGACTGCATCACGCAAGTGATGTGTCCTCTTCTCTTTGCCTATTCTTTGGGTGAAATATTGCTCTTTGAAATTAATTGTTTTGTTTTGTTTTCTTTGCCTCTGTCTTTAATGGGACCAAATATTTAACCTATATTCTTTAGTCTTGTAAGATCCTCAGGGTAAACCAAATCTTGGTACATTTATTCCCATTGAGTAACATAATACTTGAGCAATCCCACTGGCTTCCATGAGACTATTTAGGACTATCCAATGGGAGCAAAAGTGCGTGAGTCTGGCCCCAAGGTACTTACACACCCCCTCTCTCAATGGCACCTCAGTTTCAGTCAGTGCCTTTGGGTGCTGCTGCATTGCAGTCCTTAATAATCATTTTGTTTCGATTCTCGGAGTAAGTTTTTTATGAATAGTCTACTAGGTACATGTAGAAATCAAATCTGTGAAAGTGAGAAAATATTCCAGAAAATGTTTTCCTATAGATACTTCACAGACGAAGAAAGAATGAACTCATCTCAGCAACTATTTGCTTAGTTCTTGGAGATTTATTCTTCTGCATCGATGGTTCAAATGCTGTCTGAACTTGCACTGGACTCAAATGATCTGTGTTTTCATCCAAAAGTTATTTTCCATCGGAAAGAGATGTGGGTTCTTTACCGCCTGCCTTGTGATGGTGCTGTGCTCATCATTCTCAGAAGGCTTTTCTGCTTCTGCTTTGTTCAGTGATTCTAGATGGAAGCTAGGAATAAACTTTATTAGAGAAGAACATGCTTTAACAAGAAGAGTAACAGAAAGGCCAGATTTCAACACACCAAATCAAATACATAAATTTTCAAGCGGGCAGTTATGATGAGGTCTTGGAGATACTGTCAAGACTGAGAAGTCAGATCACAAGGGATTCATCTCACCCACATTTATCTCCTTGGCACTTAGTTATCTAATCTAAATGGGTTGTCTAGGGTCCCCCTATTGTCAGTGAAAAGAGGCACAGTCCAATGAATGCTCTTCTAGAAGTATTTATGTCTCTCTACGCTGACTACAGGTGGAGCCCAGACAACTGGTTTAGTGTAAATGTTTCACTTCTCATAGGCTATAGCTAGACATGAGATCTGATCTTTAATTTTCAAAGGCCTCATCTTCTTTAATAAGTGACTCATGAAAAAATATAATATCCGTGTCTACATGGAAGGATTGTCTACACTAACAGGAAACATCAGTTTGCAAATCCTGGCCTAGGCTGAGGGTATCTCAGTGGGATGAAGCAGGAGCCAGTCACTGGGTTCACTAGGGGGAGCTAAGAAGAAACCTGTTAGTCTCACTGAGATAACGGAGTTCCTGTTGCAGAATTATTCAAGAGAATGTAAATGTGGTGGAGAGTCTTCCAAGGTCTTTTTCCTATCTTTGCAGCTGGATTATAATATTTTGCCCTTTGGATCTTCAGCACTTCTTTTGATCACCTTTCCTGCCTAAGACTTGACTTCTGTGCAGAGGAAAATGTGGTACAAGATAAGTATGTATTTGTCTTCAGAGAAGCAACAACAGTGGCAATAAATCTATTTGCCTGAAAGACTTTCTGTCTCAGAAAGACTTTGAGCACATGACAAATGAAGTACTTCTGTCGTTGTAAGACATATTATGCATGTGTGTACATATGTATATAGAAATATGTGTGTACATATGTATATAGATATACACATGCCTTGTATTGAGATTGTATGTTTCTGAGGGTATATCAATAAAAAAGGCTGACCTGTCTCGTTTCTTTCTAAATCATGCAGACTGACTTAGACTTCGCGTCAGTGGTTCTCCAGATCTACAGTATTTTCCATTTTGGTGGGGTGAGACCAGACAAAAGTCTTGGTACTGAGACCACTGCATTAGCAGGCTGTGTTTTGGATTGCTGAACTCAGATGAGCATGAACGTTTTACAGGAGCAGTCCCAGCTCTGCTGAATCTAGCTAGTTTCCATGAAAGTGCATGTGTGCCTGCAAAACTGATATCCCAAAGCATTCTATTTTTAAGCTGTGAGTTGCTGTGTTGAGATCTAAAATGTTCAGAATCATTTTTATTGGACAAATACAAGTACTGAAATCATGAGGTTCTGGCAAGCTCCAAGCTCTGCCAGTTTAACACTTATTTGTGCTTAGCACACAAAATAGTTTTCAATATTTCAGTTTTACTTTGCTAGTCTCTGCACAATGGGCACAGGAAGCATGCAAGCACCACCATGAGACTTTGAACTGAACTGAACTGAACTGAACAGGCTGATTGGTTTTTTTACTTTGGTTAACTTTGGTTTACGATTGGTTAAAACTCTGATTGGTTTTAACAGCGATAATGAAAATTTAGTTTTGGTTGCAAACTTGTATAATTTGCTGCAGCTTGTTAGCCAGCTGTATACCTGGTGTGCTGTGTGTCTCACTGTACAGCTGAATGGTTCTGATTTATTTCCAGTGCTGGTTGGGGGATCAAAACCTGCTCTCTGTAATCAATGTAAAAGCCCAAATAATTCTTTTGTTTTGAAGGAAGTTGTGTTCTGTTGACCTTGGACCTTCAGTCCGCTTCCTGCAAAGTACAGGCTCAGCAAGGTAGGTTTAGTATTTGCTTCATGTGATGAGAAGCTGGGGGTAAGGAAGGAAAGGAAAACCTGGATCATCTCCAGCAGTAAAAGAGCTCTAGGTAGATCATTGCCAGGTTCTTTTCTGTAGATAAGCTTAAATAAGTGTTACACCCAGCGAATGCTACTGTGACCTGCAAATGCCACAGTGTGACTGAGGCCCATAAAAGAGGTACAAATGAGAGGGAAAACAGAGGAAAAGATTGTGGCCTGCAAAGGACCAGTTCCTCTCTTTTCTTCAGAATGCTGGTACAAGTTTGGATTAATTCTACCAACATTGCCATGAGACTGCAGCAGGACTGATGAACCAGGACTGTGTTGTAAAGACAGTGATACATCCTTTTAGAAGGTGCTCTTACAAAATGCTTTCTCCCTGTGATATGTTTCTTTGCCTCCTGATTATTATTTTTTGTATGCATCTGACATAGAAGGATAGTTGCATAAAATGCAAACTGCAAGCTCTGCCTCGGTGAGGATTCTAGCTGTGAGCTCATCGTGGCTCAGCAGTCAGGCAGAACTATAGACTGTAATTTACAGCAGAGTCCAAGATGCGAGCAGCAGATTCAATTTTATAAGTGCCTTTTTAGTTCAGCCTAGGTAAGAGTCTCTGGAACAGACATCCTCCACATGTCCTATAAATAGTGAGTGGCTAAATGTGTCATTTAGCTCCCTCAGTACACATCATTGATTGCGATGCAAAGCACATACTTGAGAATAGCCATCCTCAGCCCCCTCATTAGGTACTGGGCTATTTATTTATTCCTTATTGTCATTAGAGGAAAATCAGAGGTTTGGCCTAATGTAACAGAGAGGTGGAAGGCTGATTATTTTATTTCCACATCTGTTACATTGCTCTATTTTATACCATGTTTATAAATCATCAACATACTGGCATGTTATTATAGCTGGAAAGTTATATACTTAAGGAAATATATTTTTATTTACTAAAAAGGAATAGCCATAGCTAGCTATCTTATCAGAAAGCCTACCTTAAGTCCAAGAACAAGGTCCACCCAGATACTGATTAATATCAACAGTATTGATTTTATTGCTCATACTTTATAAATGACATTGATATTCCTGAAGACTGCAAACATTTGCTTTGTTGCACTATTGTCTCAGTCAGAGTGTAAATCGCTCACTTTTGTGATTATTATTCTGGTCATTGTTTCATGACTGGAGGCATTTTAATGATGATTTACGGGGTTATATGTAGTTGGACTATAAACTCCTGATTGCAATTAAAAACTAGTTAAATGAAAACTTTCAGCTTGAAGGCAGTGTCTGTTTATCACAGAAAGATATAAAGGACTAAAATGTGGTATTAAAAAAAAAAATCAATAAACAGTGGGTTTATTTTTCTTTTTTCATACTACAGGGCAAAGGAAACTTCTAGAAATCCATGGGTTTTGCAGATTTTTCCAGGAGGAGAATTTTAGAAATATGCTGCCTTACCACTTTTGAACAACTTCAGGTTTCTTTTTTCATTATTTATACACCCATGTGTGCTTAGCCGAGAGAAAGAAATCTTCTCCTATATTTTCAGAAGCATTGTGGACCAACAGAACAATCTGGGGTGCTCCCGAGTGCTCCTTGCTGAAGAAGTAATGCAAATCCTGTAGGTTTGTGAAGAGGAACATAACTTTATTTGGTATCTCAATGAAAGAGTCTTCTTCCAGTTTGCACTTCTCCAGACTGGTTTCCTCAAATATTGTATTTCCATTTCTATCAGTTAATAGTATTTCCCACTATTGGCAATACCCTGAAATGTTATTGTCTATGCATGAAAAACTTCACCTCCAAAAGGCTCCTGAATATGTTGTTATTTGATTATATTGTCCAAGATGCAAACAGTTTTGGGTTGAATTTGCAAGATGTAAGCGGTGTATGCAGGTTCAGACAGTCCAGGAATGCCATTTAAACATTTGTGTTCGTACATATATGCATAGGTGCATGTATGTGTTACATTGTCATACTACCATGGCTGATATGAGGGTGTATGAATGTATACTGTTCCAGACTTGTTTCACTGTCAGTGAAGAGAAGCTGCTATGCAGCTCATTATATAACTCTATGTTGCTTGTTACATACTTCACAAATGAAATATAGAATTTTCTGAGTCTTTAGAAAACCCATCACCAACCACCAATAAAAAGCAGAGCCACTGAAGACTTTTGTCACTGGGCTACATGTGAGAGGGGTAGTTAGGCAGGCTGAACTTGAATTTTGCCTTACCTTTTGTTTGTGCATCCTTGCACATTACTCTTGATACGAGCACTGTCACTATCCAGTCCTGCATTGTTTGCCCAGCATTATTCTTGCTTTGTCATCTACAGGGCTAAAGATTTAGTCCTGGCAGTTACAGCAGTTGCTGAAATGCTATTGCTAGGACATGGACATTTCTGATCTGGAAAAAAAACACTAGGCACAAAGAAGCTGAGCTTTTCCATCAGCAGTCTACTGCTTAAATCTCACATTTCTTCCACATTTTCTCTTGAAATAGGAATTTCACATAAGTTAGTGTAGTTTGATACACTCCTGCCAAATACTAATGTTCTGTCTGAACAGTGGATATGCTGGAGCTGTGTCTCTTTCCACTCCATGTTTATAGAAGACCAGTAGAAAAATTGTATATGCTTGCAAAACATATTCCTTCCACTTGATTTTCTGTGCAAGCAAATGAAAGATAAGAAATAGTGCTTTTAAAGGTGCATCCCTGATTCTAATATAGATGCAGTTTTAAGTTTTCCCTGTAGTACATTTATATCATGCATTCTCAAAGGCCATTTTAATATCTAGAATAGGCTTGAATGGGAAGGATTTATAAGTTAATGTCTGCTTAGCTCCTCTGGGCCTTGGCAAAGTCTACTCTTTTTTTCAGGTAGCTTCCAAAGAACAAAATCTGTCAGTTGTTTGTGTCTCCTGCTCACTTTGTCTGGATAGTATCTAGCACTGGATGTAGGCTTCAGAGGAAATGTCATGAGATGATTACAAGATCTAGTGAGATGTTTCTCACTAAATTGGGTTGATAATAATATACTTGTCTATAATGAACCATATCAACTAGTGTGAACTTGGATATTGGCCAGATACTGGTGAGTATTCAAGGATTTTCAGCCATGCAGTAATGTGAATTTCAGTGAGGACATCATTAGTGCCTAAAATAGGCAGCACTAGCACATAGCTGACAGTCCTACCACCTCAGCTTTATTCTGCTTGTTTTCTTCACAAATGTAAGGCATTTTGGTGATCAAACAGTTCAGTGATTTTTGTCCTTTTTTCCCGTACTAGTGATTCCTTTGCCAGGAAGTATCCATAGCTGCTGCACTCTCCTTAGGTAGAAGCTACCCAAAGCATACGTAGACTGTGCTGTTAAAGCTTCCTATTCCTTATCTCTTTCACAGACACCCCCTTGTCATGGGGAAAGAGCTTGTGTGCCCTTGTGAGGTTGGGAGCTATGCTGGTGGTGGCTTATGCCTCTGGTAGAGTCTCCCATGCCAGACAGGTCTCAACTGAAGGGTCAGAAAAAGTCTGTCCATGGGCAGGATGGGCTCACTAGCCTTCGGGCAACCATCCTAGGAGAAGGACAACTCTAACTTCAAGCCCGGGCAGATGGAGCTCGTTTAGCCCTGTAAGGACATCCATCTAAGAGAAGAATACTCTAACCAAACCTATGACCTGAGCACATTGCTGTCACCGTCCAAGCTCCCTAGGCCCTGGCAGATAGACCTCAGGCACTTTCAAAGCCCTGTAGCAACAGACGAGGGATAAAATGGTAGGTGATAAGGTGCAGTGGAAGCTGCAGACGTAACCCTGCATGCAGGCGGTTCAGGACATTGGTTGCTCAAGACTGACCCAGGAGATGACAGTCTTGTTCGGCAACATCCTGAATGACCAAGCAGCCTTTTTTGAAGGAGAGCACTGCTTGCTTCATATGGAGAGAGGCCTAGAAAAGGTAGCCTAACCAAAGCTCATCTCCCCCTCCACCTGGTTGGCTAGCCGCGGCCAATGGACATCTTCCCCTTATCTTCGTTCACGAAATCAACCCATGATGATGATTCCTTATACTTAGGGATGCACAGTTGTCTGAGCCTCATCTTCAGATTTGGGGGGGGGGGTTTCTTTTTTGCTCATTCTTCCAGTAGCTTTCTTTCTAAATTACCTCCACCTCCAGAAAATTCAGAGTGGGCTCTTTTGAGTGACCTTTTGTTTCATGTAGCCACATGGTCAAGGCTCAAGGCCAGATTGTGAAAAGCTCCATTACATTGTCAGTTTATTGTTAAACTATAGTTAAAATCAAAGCACCTGGGGGGAAAGAACACCAGGAGTTAGTAGATGATTGCAGGTAAGCTATACCTGGAAGTAATACCTCTGTAATACACCTCACTCCTTTTGGGGGCTCTTCACAGGTTTTAAATGTAAGAGAAAAAATCCTCCTAGACATAAAGCATCTTGATGTTGCCAACTCTCATGGTCTTTACCAAATCTTTGGGACAAATCCTGCCCCCACTGGGATCAAAATATTGAGATACAGGTCAACTGTACTGGGTTTTGGTGGTGTCTTAAACATCAGCTATGAGAGCCATCTAGGTAAGAACTTTGTCTTTTCCTTCATTCATGAGGAAGAAATAAACTTTGGTGATGCAAAGGGCAATTAGACTGGAATGAAGCCTACCAGTACAAGCATCATATTGCAGAGAAAGATAACTTTTTCCTAACCTCCTGAGGTTTGCAAGCCAGACTTACATTTTCTGTAGTCTGACTGGCGATTTTTAAACATTCGTAGCTGCAGTTACAGTAGGATAGCTCTACAGAGGATAGTTATGAAAACTGACATCAATGGCCAAGCTGCTGCACCTTGGGGTCTGTGGATTTTGGGCAGCCACCTTCAGACTTTGCAGCGACACCAAAGTAAACGGGATATATGAGGCAGTTACATCCTTCTACCCAGTGACAATCAGGTATATGAACAACTTTCAGGAGCTGAGGTGTATCATTGTGTTGTTAACCCACGACTAGTGACATATATAGTCTCCTCTTGATCCACCATGGGATGAATTGGTGGTCTTATGGGTTTGCATCTGTGGTGTTGTTTCTGGCTGGTTTGAAACAGGCATATTTTGGAAAGCTTGAGAAATAGGCTTCAATAGGCTTTATTTGTGATGTGTTTGTATAACTCAGGCAATTTGCAAAAATGCAGTTTGTCTGATGCTCTTCCTATTTTGCCCCAGCATAAATGCAATAGATCCTTCTGACTCCATGGCAGTGAAACTCTTTCAGCTGTTTTAGAATGTCTTGATTTAATGAATTGTCATCCTCCTCTGGAGTTTTAATAACAAATATTGTGAACTGGCACACTAAATGAGGAACTAGATGAAACCCTTTATACAAGTACAAAAAACTGAAAAAGTCCCCTTTACTGCAGCTATAAAGTCACATCAACTTTTCTTAAATAATTGCTATACATTGCTATTTCGTAATTAGTCATAGGCTCCTGCATAAGCCAGAACAATGAAGCCAATATAGCTAATGAATTAGGCAATAAATACCTACAAAGGAATAATCTTAATAGAAATGCTAAAAGAGCAATATTGTAAAGAAAGCCTCTGTCTACACAAATCAAACAGGAAATAATCTTGGAAAAATCTGAAAATGAGTACAAGCGCTACTGACTGTTACTCAGAGCAAAGAATTATTGATCCTTGCCTGCTTCTATTGATTTTATGTCACTTCTGTGATTTAATCATGTTTTCCTTGTTATCTCTTTGCAGTCTTTCTTCTATTGTCTGGTATGAAATCTCAGCCAAGGCCTTTCAGCCTGTGGTGGTGGATCAAAATAACTTTGCCGTCCATCTGCATTGTTTAAAAGAAATGATTAAATAATCAAGCTTAGGTGAACCTTGGACAGGATTACACAGTATAAATACATCTCAGAAAAATGAAAATGCCTCCTTCTTTTGGCTAGTCAGGGATTAAGAAAGGTTGTGAAATGCTTTTGCAGACAATCCATTATGCAAACTATGTAAAAGTGTCTTTTGCATTAATCCACCTATTTTTTTTTTTTTCTTTTTAAAATACCCAAATTATGCTGGAGCTTCTGGACACTGAAGTCTTTGGGCACATATCTGCATGTGAGAGAGGCAAACCTTGCATTTTATTAAAGCAGTATGGCTACTATCATGCAAACTTCTCTCCAAGATAGTACTGTTCTTTTCCTACAAAGTTCTCAGATTTCACTTTTAGGATCATGGCTGCAGTGAAAAGCAAGATTTTGCCTAATTCTTGACTTATGTTTAGAAGTACACATTTACATTTATGTTTTCATTATTAGATTTTAAATTAAAAAAAGTCTAGAAAAGATCGTATCTTTGAAAGAACAAATAAGAGTTACATATTAATAGGCATATACAGTGATGTATTTGGTGTATAATTGGGCAGCATTTAGTCATCTACAATTCTACAACTCACTGTTTTCAGAATATATTCCTTCCTTCTTCATCCCCCAGTTTTGATTAGCATATGTCTTGTGCACCTAGTTGAACACAGCTGGAAAATACTGTAGTTCTCTCACATGCACTTGAAATTGTTAGCATTAGATGTTTCTCACTTTTGGGATCTATTTCCATAATGGAGGACCTTTTCACTCTTTGTATTAAGATGCCATTTAGGAAGGGTTCAGAGGGGTTAAATATGGAGGCAGTGGATTTATGAGTGTGTTACATGCAAAATTATTATAGATGGTTATAAGCACATCAAAAGGAAATGTAATAGATGTTTGTGAGCTCTGGTTACGTGAAACCTGTTGGACTCTAACAACTGAATTGCCATTTCTTAAACAAGCCTTAATAATCAATCACAGACTTATTGTAGTTTTTAATATAATGCCCCATTATTTATTTTTCCCATTTGAATCTGGACTTTTCCACCTAATATACATAGTCCATGGCAAATTCCATACTGAGAGAGACCTGGATTGCCAGTGGATGGGTGTACAGAATATTATACAGGTTTACACCACTTGAATGTCCATGCAAATGTATACGAATGTACATATGTATATGTACATGCTTCTCATATTCTTGTTTGAACTTCTTGCGTTACACTATATGTTGTATGAAGAACAGAAACCTATTTTGCCAGGTTCATTCTTTGTAGACCATAATGTTGCATGAATTTATATGGGACCTTTTTGTACACAATGGACCACTTGAAACATTTCTGCTCTCCTCTTTGCATCTTTGAGCTGTAGTAAAAAAGACATAAAAAAGTGTCTTGGAGACCACTAAACTCCTGCCCATCAAAATTGGTAGGGGGCTAGTCTTATGTGATGCTGACAACCCAGTTGGCTTTCCAGTGGACATCTGTGGCAGGCAAAAGGTCAAATTGGAGGTGGAAATCAGAGTGGGTGAGGAAAAAAACAATGCATAAAAATGCCACTGTGCTACTTGTTGCCCTATGACAAAGATAGAGTGGGAGGATTATTGGAAATGCAAGTGAGACCTTCCCTGGGCATTCATCCGCAAGTTGTTCTATGCAGCAGCCCAGCGTAACTTCTGTATTCTAGTTAACAGCATGTGCTCTAAGCCTTCAAATAGTCACTGGTGACTCATTCAATGTAATTCTTCAGCTATGTCAGTGGAATGCAAGGGTGGCCTTATGGGTAAAGGCATAGCTTTCAGATAGGAAGTACACATTTTGTTCTTGCCACTTGCCACAAGTCATAAGGAATTTCTTCAATCTTTCCATTTGTAATTTGGTGAAAAAGAGAGAAAAAATGTTACTCACTTCAGATCAGTATTGTGAATTCATCTGGGGTCAGCAAAGTATCCAAGTGCCAAGTGCTTTCAGGGCATGACTGCCTGCTTTGCTGATGCCAGGGTCCTGGAGAGCTAGCCTGGCTTCTGCTGCTGCTGACAGGATGGAAGGTTTGTCCATAGCAGTCCTCCTACTGGGACAGGGGAAGATCACTCTCAAGAAGCAGCAGGGACAGCTACCCTATCTCCTTACACCACTGCAGATCAACAAGTCCAGATGTTCTCCCATCCCTGGTACAATCCACCACTTCTCTACCATTATTTCCCATACAAAAGCATCCCTCCCTCCATTGGGCTCCTGCTCCTCTCCCCTGGTCAAGCTATATTTGATTTTACAGGTGGTGCTGAGAAGCCTTGGGGTAATTCAGGTCAAACTGTTGTTGACCTCTTGAGACTTCAAGCTTGCTTGGGTAATTCAGGGACTGCTGTGTTCCAGATGCAGACTATACCTTTCATATCAGGCACATCTGGAAAAAATATAAATTGAATGACACTGTAGAACTGTTCAGCTTTGGATGGAAAAAGATGCTTCATTTGTTGAGATTTTACAGCTGCTTATTATATGTGCCTAGGATTACTTAAAATCATATAGACCACAGGTTAGTACTTGCTTTTAAACCTCAACCATCCTTTCAGGAGAATAGGGCCACTCAGATGCTTGCTGAAGTTAGAAGGGTTTGCTCTCAGCCTTTACTGCTCTTTCTATTTCAAAGTCTGCATAGCTTGGGCCTGAGTGAGTAGAGAGCCTGATCTCTGCAAGACAATTACACAGTGAAACCTGAAACAAACGTTTTGAAATCAAATCATTACCTGCATCCTTGACTATTTGACCAAGGGAAAGTGGGGTTTAACATCAAGAATGTGGAACTGGCAAAACCTCACAAGATTCAGAGCATTTTATGCATGTTCAGGTTTTGGTCAAATGTAGAAAATAATGCCACTTGAATTAATTCACATTTTATTTTTTTAGCTGAGACTCCCTTATGACTTAAATTTGCTTTCATTTAGGTATGTGTATTGTACATCCCTCGCGTGTTTCTGCTCCCTGTGCCACAATACTCCCAAATGGTATAATTCTAAACTGGGAGTCACATAAGCAGAAAACCATGCATCAAGGAGCTGCACTCAGTGGAAAGCTTTGCCCCATTCCAAAGCAGGGCTTAACCTCCCTCTGGTTTCTTGCATGTCTGATATCAGAGTTTTCAGATGGAGCATTTCAATAGTAACACACAGTTTACTCCCATATATTCAACAAATAGTTGACAGTGTTAAACTAGGGTAACAGATAAAAAGAGCAAATATTTTCACAGTGCAATAGAGAGCGCAGCTCTATTGTGAGGCTGAGCTCCTCTCATGCGAGGAAAGGCTTGATATATAGTGAGAAAGCCTCACAGTGCATGTATCTAGCTGCCTGCCTTAAAAGGCTCTCGACTTGATGTAATGTCTCTATAGTTGCTATTCTTTGCAAGCTCACTTCAACAGCGACATCCTGGTATCGAGTTTTGTTATATTATACTGTCGTGCTAACACTTACACGTTTGTTCTTGCTGATGAATGTCTTCTAATATTGAGTTATATATCAGGTTATTGCAGGAAATCTGAGTGAAGATGTAATATTTCACATGCTTACCTTAAGAGGAAAGAACTGCTAATATCATGAATAATTTCTCACAATAGAGATCCAAGCTGTCAGCTCCAACTATAATATCTGGGCCCCAAGGGAACTCAGGTTTTCATCTGGAGGTGTACAGATCCAAAGGAAAATTTGGCAGCGTTATCTTGACAGTGGTGGAGAGTTCTACTTCCTTACTCCAGAGCTCCGTTAAATACATCAATAGATACACCATATTATGAATTTTTAAGCACCTCTCCAGAGACAGTACTTAATACAGAATATTTGAGGACTCAGCCACTGCAGGGTTTGTTTGGTGCCTTAGAAATATTTCTGCTGGGTAAATTTCTGTGGGAGTAGAGTTCGGCCCTTTATTTTAATCTGTCTTCTTTCAAGATGAATGTGTTTGTTCTTAAGGTCCAGGTGACACTGGCAGATTATTTTAGCATCTCCAGACACCATGGCTGGAAGATACTATAAATTTTTTTTAAAGCATAAGATTTCCCAGCATTGACCAAGACCAAATGAAACATTCTACTATTTTCTATGTTCTTACCATTTCCTTTAAAAAGAAAAGAAAGGGAAAAAAGGAATTAAAGTTACACAAAGAAATTATTTGCCTTTTAAGGAGAAACAATAAGGCAATAGTCTTAAAGGAACATTAGCGCAGAACAAGAACCTGGGACACAGTCACCATGGACCCTAAGGGTGTGAAACACTTTCTGCCATTGTTGCAGACTGAATTTTTCTGAAATGACTCACAGGTGTGAACAACACAGAAGTGTTTTCTGACCCACTTTTTAACAAGAGACAGGAACCACCTTCAGCACTACCTGCAAGAAAGGGACTTGGTTTTGCATGGTGGGGGAACAGTTGAACCTAGTGGCTCCTTCAAACCCTACAGAAGTCATAAGAGTTTGACCAAAATTGTTGCACTTAAGGGTTCAGTGGCAACCTCAGGAAGTTTCTGAGACAGGTTGGAAGGGTTCAACAGTGGTCATTGGCAGCCCATGTGATACTGCAATCATTCCTACCCTGTGTACAAATACAAGGAACTCTGCCATTTAAAAAGACTGAGATAATAAAGAATCTGCTTGGCTTGCCCTGGCCAAGGTCTTGCTTTGCAGCTTGAAGATCAACATACTTTGGCATCTCAATAGCGGAAGTGATTTTTTTTAAATGCATGACTTCATAGTATATAAAGTCAGCCCCACCATTAAGGCTAATATATGGCATTAATTATGTCAGAATTCTTTGAAGCAACAAAATTCTTTCTAGTGCTGTGGTTCAATTAGAACATCTAGCTTTTAAGGCTGGCTAAAAAGACCATTTCAAAAGCCAGTATCTTATCTTGGTGTTGGACATTGCTCTGCTTTCAGCCTCTGGGCCTTCTGCTCAGCTGATGTAAATGAGGTAGATTTTTTACTTGCTCGTGCCAGCTTATTCTGAAACTAGCTGCTGTATTTAAAAACAAAATAAAGCACTGATGGCTGTATTTTTGGTGCATGTAGAGAAAGCATGTGAAAATAAGCAAAGAAAATGATCTGGCTGCTAAATTTAAAGAAATTAAAATACACACAGGGCAGTAAGCAGGAGCACACACCCCTTATGAAAGGAAAAAGCTTTGCACTCTGATGTAAAGAGTAGCCAAGGAGAAAATGGCTAAAGAAGCAGCGAGACTCATCAGAGGGGTTGGTGACCTGACGGCCAACACTCAGAGGCATCTCACATACCCACATGACATTTCTTGAGCTAGCAAACATGGCAAGGGTAAAATCATGTTTGCAATTTACAGGTAAATAATGGCTGTATTTAAGTTAATTCATTACCTAAGGTATTTCTTTGTGTCAGTATAAGCCTCCAAGCTAGGCTTGGACTGCAAAATCAGATGCTGCTAGCAGAACTGGTATGTTAGAACAGAAAACGTGGTGCAAACCCTGTCCAGTTACACAAGGCTCCCTGCTTGAGTCACTGAGGTCTTCTTGTCAGCTATCTAAAAAACTGCTTATAGTCTCAGATAGATCAATTTTGGCATCTTAATATTTCTGCATAACCATGGCTGGTGGCTATTTTCAGTCCGTGCATACTTGCTGTGAAGTGGTGGCGTGAACCTATACCTTTGTTTGCATGTGATAATACCAAACATTTGACCAGTTCCTGGAGCATGCCACCACTGTCCTCAGGATGTTTGACCAAGAAGATGTGTTTGAACCATATATTCTAGCTCTTCTTGCCAATCCAGAAATGCGCATTACAGAAAGGTTCTGGAAGTTTTTGGCTTGGCTGTTCAAAATGTAATTGATATGATAGCACTGTCTGTTTAGAGTTGCTTACATGTAATAACTGCATGTGTTTTCTTTCAAACTAAACCTTGTTTTAGAAGGTTTGTAACAGTTGTGATGTTTTGCCTTTCACAACATAAGGAGGCTGCTTATGTGTTGGAATAAGAAAGATGTCCTATGCAAATAGTAGCTCCCTTATGCAAGGAAATGTAGTCATTTAGGAACAGCAAACAGAAACATTCGAAAAAGGAAGTATCTACCTCTCATTCATAAAACATTGAAGTTGTCCTAAAATGTAAGATCTGGATTCATGGGGTTGAGGGAGTGGGGGGGCTGGAGGGGTGGGGCTAACCTAGGATCCTAAGCACTATTGATTTAACAAGCAAGAAGTGTTGGTACCTGGATAGATTAAGCATTATGGCTTATGTTAAGCAAAACATGCCTAATTGAAAACAAGTGCCTTATCCCACTGCAACCAGTAAGTATGTGCTTGTATTAGGCAAGGAGGGAGAGACTGCTGAATTGGTGCCTGAGCAAGGGACAAAACTGGTTTATTTATAAGCACTCTATTTATAGCTTTTGCTGTGTTGGAATACACTAATTCATTTTAAGTGCTCTATCTCTGTGAGTGAGCTCATAGCTCTCAAGAAGGTGAAATTCTATGTCTGAGCTCCCTTTTCTGCTGTGGTAATGCTCTCACTGAACAGGTCTGAGCTCCTCACCATGGAAGGAGATAAGTGCAGGGGGAGGGGATAAAAAACCAAGCATGTCCCATAACAACCTGTAAAATCACAAATGGACACCAGAAAGGCAATAATGTGCTTTTTTGCCATGGGAATGCTGGTCCAGCAGGGCAGAAATAGTGTTGGAAGAGCTTTATCAAAGATTGCTTCATACAAGGGGAGTAGCATATGGTGCAGGACTTGTCCATGGAAATGTTCTGAGGGGTCGCAGGGTCAGATTGAGCACAGACACACAATACAGACTGCATCTTTTAGGCTGTGGGTATAACCACAGGTTTACCGGTGTTTGAGCAAATGCACAGAGACCATTCCCAGCATGTGGCTGGTCAGCCGCTGGGAAACAGCATGGAGCTGGGTGCTGTCCTGCCAGTCCAGAGATCACCTCAAAACCATTCACACAAGAGTGTTTGATAATAAAACGTTTCTGTGCATTTGAAGGTTGGCTCAGGATGAGTCGTCTGCAGCATGGTTTTGCTGAGCACCACTTGCCTCTTGAGTCAGCTTAGAGTAGATTCTGTTCTGGGAGAAAAGCAAAGCCTTGATCTGAGGCTGGCCTTATAGAAGAGGCCACAAGAGCAGCTTGCTTATGGGTAGCAAAGACAATCCCTCCACCTCCAAGGAGCAGAAAATGTAAAACCAGCTGAATCTGAGGCTGGAGGAGACACAGGGGATTTCTATTCCTCCTCTTTAAACAGGAGCTGCATGTGAACCCATTGTCCACATCCCTGGAAACATATGCATGAATTTCAGGACATCTACTTCAAAGGACGCACCCCTGGAAGTGGGAGGAGGTGTGTTTTCTGTGGGGCAGGCTCCTGACTTGCATCTCTTTCAGGGAGCTCTGAGTCATTATTTGATCCTGGTCAGCATGGCAAAGGTGGTTCTGGGCTGCCCCCACATTTCGGGCTCAACTCCTTCCTCATTTGTGGTCCTTTCCTAACAGCATCTTGAATTTCCAGTTTGGCCCTTGTCTAAATTTGAAACTGGACCAACCAGTCAAATCCCATCCCCAGGCCAGACAACCCCTAAGAAAACCCCAAAGTCCTACTTTATTAGTGGATAAGTTTTTAGGGAAGTCCTTCTGGAGATGCTGTCTGAAGCTCAGGAAAGGACAAGCAAACAGAAGCAGGTGACAGAATTATATGCAAATCGCTACGATATAACCAGTCTTGTGTTTACAGACTGCACAGCCTCACCTTTAATCGCTTTCCCTTAAGCCTTGAGCACATAAAAGTGAGTAAATCAGACATGGCAAAACATGTGCATTACCCATGCTTGTTCTTTCCCAGAAATAACACAAAATCAAGGGCTCCAAAAAACCCCAACAAAAATGAAAACACTGCAAGAGTTTGTTAGTTATTTAAAGGAGAAAATATAAATACCAGTTTGGCTAACGTGGCCTTCTCTTATGTTTCTCTCTTGAACACAAAGGAAATATTTTCAGGAGCACAGAGGATTTTTTGAATGCAGCCTGCTCTTGGCTTTATCTTATTTTCTATCAAGTAACTGAGAACGAAACAAAGATCTCAGACATAGGTACATCTTTAAGAGAATTTGCTCACTCTTAACTTTGTTTGAATGGGTAAACCTCCTCACTGTTTGCCCTTAAAGCTATTCTAACAGAGAGCTGTTTTATCAACACTGGCTGCTCAGTAAGGAGAGGCATTTTCTTCCACCTTCAGTGCAGTTTTCTATGCCACTGTTGGGGGGTGGGAAGTTGACCTTATGTGGACCCTCAAGACAAAACCAGAGGCTTTAAGCAAGTGAAGAATAGGCAAACACTAGCCAGCAGTTGCCATATGCAGAGTACACTGCTCAAAAATCCCAGAAATCTCACTGATAGAGCGTTACACTGTGACTGGGTAGTGCTTCTCCCCCTGCAATTTATGCATGTGTCAATAGGAGATTACGCCTGTAAGTATAGACTCAGCAAACTCACTTCTACTGTTTAGTACAGAATATCTGGGGAGAAAAGTAAAAGAAGTACTGCAGGTATTTTCTCCAGTCGCAGTGCCTTTAAATGATGAAACTGTCTCTGGAGCTGTTTTGTACAAGCTCTTGAACAATGAGTTTGAGTGATATTTTTTAAAACAGTGGACAATTTTGTGAGCTTTGGGGAGCACGGGTGTTGCTAAAATCCACAGAGAAGCAGAACAGCAATAAATGGTCTGCTTGTAATTATTAATTGAACAGAAGTCCCCAAATCTGAGTATGTCTGAATTTTGCAAAGTGTGAGAAGCAGATCACAGAAGCATTCACCTCTCACCCATGTCTCAGGACATGGAAACGTGAGAAATCATCAATAGGTGAACAACAAGTTTGAAAATAAAACTTATACCTTCATTGCACAGGTGCTTTGGTTTATCTCAAGCCTATTGGGAACAGGTTCAAATAAACTGAATGAAACCACTTGCTACCAACTGTAGCAAGAATGTCCGTGGACCTTTTGCAGTGATTTAATGGACTAAACTGGGGAGTAAAAAGTATGGTAAACTTCTTGGTCTTTTCCCAGGACTGGGTTCATGGTTGAGACACTGGAATGGGTTTTAGGAAATCTTGATTCTATTTCTGGCTTTGCCAAGTCATTTATCCTCTCTGTGCTTCTATTCTTTACCATTCAAACAGCCATAATTAATATATCTCTGCAAGCCATGTAGCAAGGGTAAAATCACATTTGATCAGAGACTAAATGACATGTATTAGAGGAAAGCCTTAAACAAGTACAGGTGAAGTTTATCAACACAGTAGCCATTACCATTCAAAAAAATCCAAATCCTGGAAATTTTACATACTCTGTTAGAAACTGAAATTTCTAAGTGCATTGGTATGTTTAGTTCTGCTACAAGAAAGTGCAGGGAATTCTGCTGTAGTGCAAATGCTTTCCCACAGCTCTCCAGGAATAGCCATGGCGGTTTGGTGTTCAGATGCAGTTAATCAGGGATATTGTTGCACTGTCACATTTAGAAAAGAACCCCAGCTCTCTGTATTTGAAGCTTTCTCATGTACATGAGGATTCTCCAATGGATTCCAATGGATTTTCACTGTCTCTCAAGAGCTCAAGTATTAGTCCTAACCTAAGACTGCATATAAAATAGCTACATAAACATTCCAAAAAATGAAGTTATTTTTAAGTTGATTTAAACATAAAAAAGTTAAACCCCCGTATTTTCATCTTCATTCCCCAATCTTATTTTTAAACATCCCAAAGCCAGCATAGTTTGTTGGTTTTTTAGGGTTTTTTTTACTTTTTTTCATTATTGAATTCCAACATATGTGATGTAAACATCACAGTGCAGTGATCTAGAAAGTGCAGCTTGCTCTTCATTCAGCTGAGATGACATAGCTTGCTGCTTAGCTTTGCAGCTGCATTACTGAAATATGATTACTGATGAACTGGGGGGGGGGGGGGGATTAAGGTT
>NDXB01010194.1:280749-291301 GCA_002631895.1 Agapornis roseicollis
TGGGGGGGGGGGGGCATTAAAGTATTTATGTTAGAGTAATGCAAGGCAGTATCAGTGATGAGGTTTTTTAGACTTTATCTGAAATATGTCAGATGAGTGTCCCATCAGGAAAAATGTGGCTCAGAAGACAGGGACAGGATCATCTACTGGTAATTCTTACCTTATTTGATCTCCTGGTGAAAATTATGGAAAGAAATGTCTTGTTATGTGGAATCTAGCCATGCCTATTTGTGGATGGGGTTGGGGGTTTACTCCAAGATAATGCAAGAATGAATAATTTCATTTTTCGTATAATGCATAATATTAGGGACAGCCATGTAAACACAGGCTCTACTGTCATCAAAACTCTGAATCAAGGGCCTAATAAAAACTCTCCACAAAGTCAATGGAGTTTAGGAAGTGATTCATCTCAGCCTGAGCTAGACATTTACAATAAGTCAGATGAACCAGTCGCTTTGCTTCTGGAAGCAGACAGACAACAGGTAAGTTATGCATTGTGTCTGAACTGGTTTGGTGGGAATTTTTAGCTTTCAGGTCTTCTACATGAACTCTTGCTCCTACAGAAATTGCTTTATGGTCTTTGTTGACTATATGGAGGAAATGGGATCTTAGATCTAAAGGGCTCATTTGAAAGGCATGTATATGCACAAACGCACATGCTCAAATATTCACACATCACAGAAACAGGCAATAAAATCCATACTTTGAACACACACTTTCAGAGCTTTTGCTACCATGGTATCACTAAAAGATGCTGTCAGCTCAGGTACTGTAAATCCCAGTATTTTATCTCTCTAGATTTTCAAAATGGAAATAATGACAAAAAGGCATATATTTTCTGTTAGCTTTTATAATTTTGTTTAGTTGGGACAATAATGAACAACAGAGTCCTCTGTGTATTTGTTCACAATTGTTTTAACAGTCACTATGTATTTGATTTCAGACTACACTGGGTGGTGCTCATTCAGACTGACTGCTTCTGATGGGATTTTTTTCTTAATATCTTATCTATTGATTTAAAAATTTGCCACATTTGGTTGCTGTTGTTTTCATTAATATAAATTAAATTGATAATGTCCCCTTAGTGTTGAGGAGAAAAAAAACATCTTTGCTTTGGAACTGAGATCCATCAAAGCACAAATCCCACTATGAATAGAAGGCCGAATGATTACAACAGCCATATGTTTATAAATGAGTAATAACCTTTACATCAGCACAGTCCTTCACCAGGAACATCACAGATGGCGATACTTACAGTAGTTCTCTCTGAAGGGCTGACACCTAGGGTGGGTGAGCATCCGTTAGCACAAGCAATCTTAAAATGGCATTTTTTGACCTTCCAGGCTGGACAATGGAGAAGTTTCATTTTCCAGAGATTTTTTGCCTCCCTTCTGTCATCAGTTGTGCCACATTGCATAGCGACCTTCCGGCACTTGACCAGTTGGCGATTTTCAGAATGCAGGAAAATGTTTGTCAAGAACAATGTAAATTCGAGTGCCAGCTTTCCTCAATACCCTGCTTTTGTATCTGTACAATTCAAAACCTGTAGGAGTTGGAGAGATATAATACTGCAGCAAGTAGGCCTCTAAACCAGCTACTGAAAATTCATATGTTTTGATGAGATAGCACATAAAACAGTGACTGGCACAAGGCCACAGTCTGATTGCAAATGTTCATATTTGTTGGCAAAAACGAGTCTTCTGTGACCTCCCAAGGTCACCTCTCCAGATTTCTCTCTCTGATTCATCAGTTAACAGTTTTGTCAGTGTGTGCAAGCACACAACTATGAGCTCTTCTCTTTCTCCTCTGCTGGCTGAGTGCCACTTCTAAGCAATAAAGTTTCCGGAATTGCTTCTGAATATTGCCTGTGACACTTGCCTCGCTCCGGCTCCCTCTGCTTTCAAGAGAGATGGCAAGAGAGTGAGCAAAAGCTCACCCACGTGCAACATCAGAAAGTCAGCCAGCTGCTGGAATGACGCGCAGTCTAGAAAAATGCTGTGAATTTGGGGTATTTCAAGGCCAGGAAATTCTGCCCCAGGAGGAGCAAAGTCTTCTAAACTGGGAAGGGGATTTGGATGCCTGGGTTTCTGGAAGATACAGGAAGTTTCTGCTCTAGTTTAAGCAGTCAGTTTCTGCCAAAGTCTAATTTCAGCACTCACCAGGGCTCTCTGTGTTCTCAGTGGGTTGGGACCAGGAGGATTTTCATTTCAACTCCCCAGGCTGTACTTTTTTCAGTACATCTTTTCATTCAGTCCTTGGACTATCCCTTTTCAGTGCTGGTTAGCTTTGTGATGAGGTGGTTGCTTCAAGAGCACACACTGCAAAAGACAGGCTTGTTTCCAAATTCTGGACCTTCACTTCCATCACCCTGTTGATGAAGACCATGCCTGGACTAATACAACATTCTGTATTGGTTTCTCTTGTTGCCCCATAGGAATATCCAACCTGAATTGTTCACTTCAGTATTGGATCCGATCTCTCATGAATCAAAATCCTTTTGAGATTTTGAGGAAAATTTCAAAAGTCACTGCCTTTTTCCTCAAACACTAAATGCATTTTAGCCTATGGTCTTCTCTGTTTTCACCCCATTTTTAAGTTCATTCGATCCTATTTATACCTTCCCATACCAGTGAGGCATCGTTCATTTCCCTTTCACTGTGGTGAAGGGCTAAGTAAACCAGTCTTATGATTCAAGCTGTACATTTTCATAGTAATTTAGTCCACTGTTGATCCAGCTCTAAGTTCCCTACTTCCCTTTATACCTCAAGGTAAAAAAATTGGCCTTTACAGTGATATCTGCTAAGTAGAAACACCATAACTGCCACAGGTCCCCTGATGGTACCTTTGACTCCTCCTGCAGGGTTTCAGATTTAATGACTTGGAATGGGTAGCAGATACTAATGGTTTGCACATCTGTTACACTGCAGCTGGAGAGTGGGTTCCTGTGTTAGACGCTTGTTTTTATGTACTGAAAGTAGATGGACAAATATAAAGGCTCATTAAATATTGAAAAGAAAGGTATCTTTTTAGTCAGAATATTTACCTCTCTTCTAAAAATCAAATTGCACGAAAAAAATCTCATCTCTTCCTTCTGATATGCAACAATTTTCTTTAGCAAAGGAATATGTATGCGGTTTTTGGGGTCATCTCTAGTTTAACTTCAGAAACCCACCAGTCTATTCCTCACTGTTTATTTTTTTGTCTTATCTCTTTCCCCCATGCCCATTTTGCTTAAAAAAGCTACCTTGACTCCATGTGTGTTGGAAGAGGTAAGGAGAGATCCACAGAAGACAAAGGACAACAACATGGGGAAGTTCCTTTACAGTTTTCCCAACCACCTCCATACAGATATCTTCTATGGCCTTCCTCCATCTTGTGGTGCTGTAAAATAATCTGGAGGACTCAGTCCCTTCATGAGCAGGGAATTTAAATACTGCCCTTTCCATCTATTCCCATTCCTCCAATAAAAAATGTTGCCTATTCCTTAAAACGTAGATCTACAATGTACCAAACACTAAAATATTTGAAAAACCATTCAGATCATTGCCCATCAGGTGAGTGCCTTGCTTTCTGTGCTCCTCTGATGCAACATGAAATCATGGTTTTGCTTTGTATTTTAAGCCCTTGTAGCCTTATCTACTTTAAACCTTCAGCAGTTTGGTTTTTGCTGTTAAAATGACATTGCAGGGATGGCTGTCATCACTAAAATTCTGATTTTCTTAGCACTACATCATTCTGAGCAGAAAGAGCACCTCAATGTATTCAAGCAAGTGGCATTTCTTATACAGGGTATGAACATGAAAGAATGAAAACTAAGTCAGATCCTTGAGAATCTGCACTGGAGTAAACAAATGCAACAAAAATATTACCGTTACAATCAACGAGTGCTGACTGAACTCAGTGGGAGCTATCCACATCCATCTGAGCACAGGCTTTGACTCGCCTTAGCGGTAAAGTTTAGACGTGAACCTGACCTTGAAAGTTCAAGGGTGTTCTGATTTAAAGTTCTAGTTTGATCTCATCTGCACTCACAGCAGCAGGACAACAACTTCTGTTTTCCCCTCTTTGCTAAAGAGGTCATAACTTGCCTTGGATTTCAAAAGTTTGTTCTTTTCTTGGAGGAGAATCCAAGAAGGAAAAGAGGTTTTGTGTTGTTTTTTTCAAGTAGGTAAAAATAGGCAAAAAGAGAACTGCAAATGATAGAAAATAACTGGTTTATCTGAGAAAAAATAATGTTTTACTACAATAACTAGTTTTATTGCACAGACCTTGCTTTTTACTTCTTTTGCACAGCAGACAGAAGATGGAGTGAGGCTGACTGTGTACATGAATATAAAGGCATGCATGGATGTAGGACTTTATGAACTGCATGGGGTAGGAGTCTTGATTAGTGTTGCTGAGTAACAAATTAATTCCTTTAGCATTTTCCTGTAAATATGCCTGACTGTTTATACAGTCAGGGTCCTGAAACTGAATGCGCAGCTTGAATTCTGCCTCTCTTGTCCATGTGAGCTGACATCACCTGTTTCTTCAGAGCATTTCTGATTTTTCTTCACTGCCTGCCCTTTCCTACAGCTGGGATTTGTGCTTCAGAGCACTTTGTGGGGCTGGGTTGCAAAGGCCGTGTGATCACAGCAGAGCTTTGCTTGGGTTTGCTTCCTCCCAGCAATCCAGGGACAAAACAGGGATGGGTGTGTGCAGTCAGATGCTGAGCAGCCATTCAGGGTTTCAGTACTGAAAGGGTTAGGGCTGCCTCTGCTTCTGCCAACAGGAATCCTCCCATTGATTTGTCACTAGGAGCAAGTTCAGGCCCTTCTTCAGTAAGTTACTGACACAAGTATCACTGTTGATAATAGTGACCCTGCAGCAGATGGAGCGCTTCAATTATCTTGGGCCCATGATGAATGAGTGCTATTGACAGCTGCTGCAAAATCCATAGCAGACTGAGTATGGCAGAGACAATTATGATATTGCTGGTAAACATATGGCAGGATTGGATCTCTTAAAAAATAACAAACTCGGGCTCCGCTGGCCTTGATTTTGGTCCAGAGCCAAGTTCTAGGCTGAACTTTGGTCACACGCCATTGGGAAATCCTATATGGGTGACAAAATGAGGTTTTAGGTCTTTGGAGCACACTCTGTCTTTGCTGAATATTATCTTTGAGTGCCACAGACATTTAATTGGTGTGCAAAGAAGGAAAGTTTGTTTTCCTATAATACTGCTAAAAATGTATGTGTGTATTCCTTTCAGCCTATTCTAATTCACCTTAATACCTACAGTACTACCTACAAAAGAGTCTGTGTTTGAGCAGGTTAGAAGAAGAACGTATTCCTCTGCTGACCAAGCCAAGGAGCCAGTAATATCCTTTTACGTTAGCTGTTTGCCTGTAGTTAGTATACCAGTTAGCGAAGCAGGAGAGCAGGGGTGGTTTTACCAACTGTTCTTTTGCAGATTCCCATCTCCTTTTTCACTACAAAAATCTGGCAGATTTGAGAATACCCGGGCAGGTTTACAGCCCCAGGAAAGGAACAGCAGATGAACTAGGTTTCCTGCTTTGACCTCAAGCTGAAAGGGGAAAAAGCAGGAGCCCATCTTGGCCAAGCCACAACCACATCTGCATCACAGCATTTAATGCAGAGGTACAGCCAGGCAGAGACAGTGGGGGAACATGACCAGTGGCATGTCTGCACCACTCTGACATATCTGCAGGTTGTGGTCCAAATTCTCCCCTTCATTATACACAAGCACTGAGGGCAGATGCAGGCAGGGACTGCTGGTATTATTTCTGTTCCACCAGCTGCCATGAAGGACTCCCCTGTACAAACCATCCAGCTGTTCTCTGTGGCCTCCTACAAACCATCTTCCATTTGCTTCATCTGTGGGTGCTCAGTATTTCTGAAAAGGATGCTGAAATGGTTGCACATACACCTTTGACCTCTATGGTCACCTGGGGCACAACTGTGACTGTCTCACAAGGGTCTGGAGTGTCCAGGACCCCCAAGTCTCATGGTCATTCCTAAACTCTGAGATGGTATCTTACATAACTGATATGTTTCACTCAATCCAGAAAGCAGATATAAAATACGAGCCTGGTTTTCCTTCTTTTCCTTCTGGGTGAGGATAGTTTTTCAGTCACTTTGTTATATAATTGCTGTCCTCCTTTGGTAGTGTTAACTATATTATGTGATTAACAAACAGATGCAGCAAAAGCTGTGCATAATAAATGTCCCATCAGCTCAGGGAATCAAAACAAGGTTGAATACTGCTTTTTCCTTTATTTGCTGAATTAACATTTTGAACTGATCCTCCTGCAACAGGCCATATTCAGAACTCTGCATGGACATTAGATAATCAAGAGCAAAATTTGACCTTCATATGCACTTTGCTTCTCTGATCACGTCACATCACAGTGCTTAACTAGAAAATGCTCTGATTTTTATTCTTGCTGTATTGTCCTTAACACTTATTATCTCATTGTCAGCTGGCAAAGTTGTAAGATCAAAGGCTTGAGCATAGCAGGCAACTGTTACTCTAAAATATTAGAAACATAGCCAGAGTGATCTGATCCAATTCTCTACTGTTTGGTAATTTGGGAGGGACTTTCAGATCCTATTATCTGCATTGTCATTTGATTCTTTTAAATGCCAGCTTGTTTCTTAAACATTAGAAATTACGATACCAGGTGCAAGCATTTCTCAGCACAGACCACTCTCTGAAATACATCTTTAATTGTATCAGATTATGTTTTTATTTTGTTTTTAATAAATACAAATATGTGAACACACCTACACAGACAAGGGATGTATGAGCTTGTTTGCTTACTTTGAAACCTACTTAAACATAAAGAGTTCAAAAGCTTGACTCAGACATCATGCTTTGCTTGGGGGAGGCTGAATAAAGAGGTGATGAGGGGTCAAAGAGGGGTAAAAAAATTCAACCAAAATGGGTTTTCTAGATGACCACAATAGATGCAAAGGTGTGTATTTGCACTGGACTCATCAGAGATATCCCTCTTTGTCTGAACTGAGTGGCTGGTGTTTAAATACTGGTACCTTATCTGGGCAACTAATGGGTGGCATCTCTTTCTCCTTTTTCATGGCACAAGTCTTTCCTTTAGTTGAAAACAGGAAGGGGATTATGGACTGATGAGAACTAGACCAGAGCAAAAGGTTTGTAAAATCGACCAGTATTTGAAAGAAAAAGTGCCCTGTCAGTTTAGACCACTAGCTCTGTCACCATAAAGCTTGTCATGAGATATGTCCCTTTGCCCACAAAACCAGAGGAACCTTTTTGCCATGCAACTGCATAGTCAGGTTTGTTCTCTTCTCTTCTCTGCATGTGTTTTTTTCCCTCAAGTCTCCTTTGACCACCTCACCCAAAAAACAGGGATGTGGGGCCAGCCCATCAAAAAGAATTTTACAGATTCATTTATTTATTTTTGAAAGGGTGTGAAGGAAGGAAAATGAATAGCCTACCTTTTGGATCCGAATCCTGTCAATGAAATTCAAGGAAGGGCATAAATGAGACAGTGTTTTCAAACTGTAATAGATACATCTGAAAATAAAACATTAAAAGAAAATCTATTTAAATCCCACTGCCAACACACACAAGAAACAAATAAATCATTTGCTAAAACCAACTCAGAAAGAAACAGAAGAACTGGGGACAAAAATGGGAATAGATGTGCCGAGAAGACCATGGCACTTCTTCCCTGCAAGGCAATGCCAACCTGTAGTTGGTATTGTGCATCATTTCCACAGCGGCACATGGCTCATAGTCCTCTTAGAAAGCATGTAGACGTTCAGCATAAATGACTGTGGTGTTTGAGGTGCTTATGAAAGTCATATTAATAAAAAACACCAATCTGATGTAAAAATATGTTCTGTTCCATCTGTGGTCAGATTGCATTTGTTATAATTTAAATTTAAAATGAGGCTAGAGAAGATATAAAACTCAGATATTCTAGGAACTGACACAGCCCCAGGTCTGACTTTGAACAATTTATCGCAGAGGCTAGAGTTGTCAAAGGATCAGTCATAGCCTGTAGCTGATAGTCATAGACTGTGCGCAGCAGAAATCCAAATATGCAGGAGGAAACAGGAAAAATAATGTGTTATAGTCCATTTCTCTGTAAACATAAGCTGCTTGTCCTTGCAGAATTTTTTACATTTCATCAAAACTAACTAGGAAAACCCCACAAATTGTCCCCAGGTAGTAAGCTGGGACCAGCAATGCATTTTCCCTGATTTTTTGTGTATTTCTGTGCAGGGGAGCCGGTAGTTAAGATTAACACTCTGTCAACTTGACACTTAAAATGCATTTTCAAGATGAGGTCTGTTCTTGACACTGGTTTTAATGGTCTTATCACTTAAATGGTCACAAAGGGGTTTAAGCATAATATCCCTATTAAGATGTATGAATGAAGTTCAAACCTTTGCTGGATTTATTTTGTTCTCAGATTGTCTGGCTATAGATTCAACCAGATTCAAGCGCATTGATTTGTAAAGCACAGACAATTTGGATAACTAGAAATCATAGGCACTTCATGGCGTATTTTTCCATTCAAATCCATTAACTTTAGGAAGAGTTTTGAGGTGGTTAACTTAAGGGGAAATAATAGATTCGTGAACTGATAAAGAAGTTACATCATTGCTGAAACAGTTAATGAGATGCTTTAAAATCCAGGAACTAAGCAAATGCTTTCAGTTTGGATTGATTGTAACAGGAAGAAGAAATGCCACACTACACTAAGCCATGGCCCATAGAGAGCTAAAGCTCACCTTGCTCAGCTCTAGTATAAGGGTTGATGGATGAGCAGAGGCCAGCCAGTCTGCTCAACCTGCCACCATGATCATCACACAGCTGAGGATGAACTTGAGTTTTTAGCAGAAGCTGAGCTCATCCAAAGTATGTGAAGTCTGCTGCAGTGTCATGGTGGATGTGAGCTGCCAGAATGAATTTGCTTTTTAACACTAGGAGATACAATGTAGTAGCCTGTATCCACTACATGAATGACTTCTAACAAGGGTGCTGGAAGTTATTCATGCTGTATCTATTTGAGGCTTGAAACGGTCAGCATTTTTATGATGAGGGCTGCTATTTGCCTCTGGTTTTAATGGTTTTATCACTTCCTTTCTAGAGCCATGCTCATAGGGAGCTGGATATAGCTGTTTTCTTACTACTGTTTGCCACCCCTGTGAGTGCAACCACCGGTGCAAAGGGTATTTGTCACACAGTCGGTGTGCATCTCTGACAGAAACCCAGCTGGGTGCTGCTGGCTGGACTTCTCCCCATCTGCATGTCTGGACATGGGTGGAGATTCACTAACTCTGTGTTTCTGTTGGAATTCTTCTGCTGTGCCAATCTGCTGCTATCTGATCATTTCCAGTAAATTTATGTGGCCAGTCATGTAAAATTATGGAAAACTGACAAACTAGGGCAAACCATTTGTTTAACTCCCAAAATAAACAATTAACCATTTCTAGTCATTGGCTTTTCATGGATTCTAGTGAAAAACAAGGTGAGCTTCAAGACATCTATCAGTGACATATACAACTCCACAGAGTGGTTTGATGCTTGTTACTAAATGATGTCTTAGAAAGCATTTCTGTGTGGATTTCATTTGTTAACATGGTTTCTGGCTCCAGCGGATAGCCTCCTGTTTACCCAACAGTACAAGACTGACACCCATTTACTTTACGTTGATCAGACCATATGCTGAAATGGATATTCTCCTTCCATTGCATTCTCTTTTACTTTACAACTGTCAAATCCTCTCTGACTCACTTTTTTTCAGCAATCACAAATGCTGCAGACCCTACCTGGATTCAGTTCCCACTTGTATTTTTTTTCCCCTTAATTTTATGCAGAGATACCTATTCCCATAACAATGGCTGCAGAAATCCTTCCTCTGCTCAGTGTTGTTTCTGACAATGGTCTGTAGCAGGTATTTAGGGGAAGAGTGTAAAAGCAGAGCGACCATACAGTGCTACTTTATTCTGGCACACCCTCCCAGCAGTCTGCGCCTTAGGGGCATCGTGAGCCAGAGATTGTATCTGCATCTTTGCGTTTTGTAACGCTCGATGAATTTTTCAGCCAGGAATTTGTCTAATTGCTTTTTTGAGCCCATTTATACTTTTGGCCTCTACAACATCCTGTGGCAATGAGTTCCGCAGTTTAATTATGCGTCATGTGAAAAAAAGTATCTTTTTGCTCTTTATTTTAAGTCTGCTGCTTGATAATTTTATGCAATACCCTTCCTTGATACTCCCTTTCTTGAGTGGTAATAAACTAATGTAGAACATACCATCCTTTTCTTGTATTCAGAATACTTTCTCTTCATGAGGCATATTCTACATTTATCAACACTAGATTTCATTTGACAGTTTTTTATCAGGTGGCCACTAATTAACATGAAATCCTTCAGCAGCATGTCACAATTATCTTTTCATTTGCTTTTAGTAGTGTGTTTTGTTTTGTTTTGTTTTTCTTTTTCTTTTTCTGTTGTTGTTTTGGTTTGGGTTTTTTTTTTTTTTTCCCATTTTTTTTTTT
>NDXB01010195.1:0-19131 GCA_002631895.1 Agapornis roseicollis
GGTGCCATGGTTTAGTTTGAGGTGTCCCTGCTTATGGCAGGGGGGTTGGAACTGGATGATCTTGAATTCCTTTTCAACCCGAACCATTCTATGGACAAAAGTTTTTTTAAGGACAACCTAGAAAAGTCAGAATAGATTTTTTTTTTCTTTTTCCTGAGAGACACAATTTGACCTTTAAACCCCTTGTGCTCAAATCAGGCAACCTGAGTAGCTGATTGAGGTCCCAGATCCTGGGTGAAGTTAGGAGTTGCAGTGCCAAAGTCATTGCTCATCCCTGACACATATGGTATCTGCTCATGTATTTTGAGCTTAGTGGCTTGAACCAGTCATGTCTTTTCCCCCATCATGACACACAGGTGGTAACCGGCATCTGACAAGCATGTTGACCCAGTCCAGAGGCCTAATCCACAGTTAGAGAGTAAGCAGACTGGGTTCAAGTCCAAAGCCAAGGCCCAAATTCACACAACAGTGGGTGAATTTGTGACTTCCCCTCTACGGCTGACTCCCCCCTATGCACAATACACAGCAGCACTTACTTCCAGGGTTGCTTTACAGAAAAGTTCTGTTGAAGGTTATTTAGGTGTCTGTAGTAAAGGCCATGCAAGCAGCTAAGGCAGGGAGACAGGAATGCTACAAGCTTCCTTCCCACACCCCTCAGCAGAGGGGACTTGCCATGCCTGCTTTTGGTCTTCGGATTCATTACAGCCAGGCAGGAAAAGATGGCTCATATGCACACAGTGTTTATCCTGCTGATCAATAAGCTTCCTTCCTGACCGATAACCAAGCCACTTATAATATTAACAGTGTTATTTAAGATCTGTGGAAATTTAGTCTGATCCAAGCAAACCAGAAATATCTTGACCTAGATACTGAGAACAAAACAATGTTGAGTAAACTTCAGGGTTGCCAGTTCATCTATCATTGCACTTGACATTTTATTGAAGAATTGGAGCAAAACTGTTTTATCCCAAAGGTTCTCAGACCAGCATATTTATTCAGTGGATGAGGAAGAAAAATCTAATACTTCCCCTTCTTGCTTTAGATCGAAAAGGGGTGAATTTTATAGCCTCTTTGTAAGGCCTATGAACTCCTTTCAATGACTGCAGATAGCAAAATTACACCAGAAAGCATAAATGAATAAGACTCATCTATACTTCCTTCTGACGAAAAAAGGAGTGTGATGACAGAGCAAAAGAACACAGAACGTATTTCCACCATCTTACAAGTGCGCAAGCTCAAGAGCGTGACCTGCACTGTAAAAGATGGTCACTGATACAGAAAGGTTCAATAAAGGTTTTCAGGAGCACTTTCAAGCTGTTGCTCCTTTTGGCTTTATGTAATGCTGGGCATATGCAGCACCTCTGCATAGCAAGTCCTTCTCTTCTTCAAGGTCTGCAACAACATTCATAATAGTTCCTACAAAAAGGAAAGCCCACACAACTTGTGTGACACATACAAATGCAAAGCCAAGAGACAATCCGTGTGTAACCTTCTGTCCGGGAGCTGGAGCCTCACAGAATGTCAGTCTAATCCAGCAGATTTCTGCTTATTCCTCTTGTCCATGCCAATTTTGGTGCTTACCTGCACATTTCGCAGTGGGTGGAGTATTTTAAGTATTTACCTACCTGGCAGACAGACAGCTTTACAAAAGGTACAAAAGGAAAACCAGGACTTTCAGAAAAGATCAAATACATCATAAGCTTGGCAGATGCCATAGCCCTGAAACAGCAGTTTGAAACTTGCACCATAACAAATCTTCTCCTATACATTATCTCACAGGAAACAACACATGATAAATTCTTAGCACAATGTGATTCCCCTCCTTCCACCTCCTCCCCACTTCAGAAAGATTTAACATCTAATTCAGCTTTTGACGAGCTGCTTCATCACTGCGGGAATGCTGTTGATCTCTGTCGGAACCCTGCGGCCTTGGACAGAACAAACTGAAAAGGGAGAAAAAACTTTTGGCCGTCTGTAATGATAAATAAATACATTACAGGATACAACTCTGGGGAATGGAGGCTGACACTGACTGAGCACCGTGACCTCCACACAACTGCCAAGTCTCAGCCGCTTAACAAAAGTCAACTTTTGTTTGCCTTCCTCCCCTGCCCCGTTTTCTTAAAGCGCAAACACAGGATGGAAAAGGAAAAAAAAAGATAAATTAAACCAATAAAAGCTCAAGGAGAAGTCCCCAGCCCTCCTCATCTGCTGCCCAGAGGCACTTGGGTTCTGACAGAACAGTGCTTTAGTTCTTTGGTCTCCTGGAAATTGGGAGGAATCAGTCCACGCTGCAGCAGCAGCAGTAGAACAGGGAAGCTGTGCTGCAGGGAATGCTCAAATCCCTTTAAAAAACAACTTTGCATCAATATCTGCCTGCCTTTAGGCGAGTCCTTGGCTCCCATTTGATTTTCTTTCTACTTAAGACCCTCCCACAAAATCAAACATGTATGGCAGCTGGTGGGTCTTCACAGTGAGAGGGAGCAATCGATTACTGCATCAGGTAATGCACTTTCTTATCCATGGAAGCCTCACCCACTTGTGAGGCTCTTCCTTTCTGTACTGGACTCCCATTTCTCTCCAAGGTGATACCTTTCTGATACCCCATGGCAGGGGGCTGGAAATAGAGGAGTTTTCAGATCCTTTCCAACCCAAACCATTCTGTGATTTGACTACCTACTGCAATGTCTCCTCATTCTAAAGATGCACAAAGTGTCATGACAAAGTCAATAAAGTTGAAAGCCAGGTATGGACTGCAAGTATTAACTCTCATGTCTTCACTGTGTTTACCATAACATATTACTCCATTTACTCCTTATGATTTATGGGATGCAGGTTGATCAAGTAAGTTCATGGTCACAGAATCAACCAGGTTGAAACAGACTTTTAAGCTCATCAAGTCCAACTGTTCCCCAGCACTGCCAAAGCCACCACTAATCTATGACACTGAGGGCCTCATCTACATGGTGCCTGAGCATCCTTTGGGGAAAGGATTGTTCCTCATCTCCATCTAAACCTCTCCTGGTGCAGCTTGAGGCCATTTCCTCTCTTCCTCAGGGACAAGCAGTCAGGGCTCATCAACACCTCAGAGCCAAGCGCAGCACAGAAAACCCTGTCCTAACATTGATAAAGCTAATTCCAGAGCAGAAAGTACCTCACCAGCATGGTGCTCATCATCCCACTACCTTGTTGAGCTATTCATTTCAGGCACAAAGCTAATATAGCTACATTGCCCCAGTGCTCCCTCCCAGCACAGTGCAGACACTGCAGCTCGCTAAGAGCTGTCCCAGGGAGACACAGCACAGCTTGATGCAAGTTTTCCTTCTGCTCCCTCTGCTCCCCTAAGGAATGCCTCCTGAAGGCTCAACACCAGCCGGACTGCTGCCAACACCAGGCTCTGTTCTCACAGCTCCTGACCTGCAGATTGTTTAACTCAGCTATACACCAAAGCACCTATTTAATCCACTCTGCTCACAGTTACTACTATTTAAACACTTCACATTTTCAAGTGTCCTGTGACTACTCATGCTTCCTAATGTCCTTCTTCCTTCCCCTGTCGCCTACCATTTGTATACACAGGGAAAGTGGATAAGAGAGAGATGATTCAACTCACCCAAACAGTGAAAAACTCATGATTCAATCCCTCTATCTTTTTTCCCTGGTTTACATCTTTCTCAGTCTATCCTGTTTCATTTTTTAGCTTTTTTTTTGTTCTCTCTAGGTTTAGAGGATTTGGATGGTTCTCCTTGGTTAAAGGCAGGACCTTTCTAACATGTCGTCTTACATTTGAATACTCTCCTGAAGATTTTCCACTGCTTCAACTTTACCCTCTGAGAGTAACAGGCGAAAAACATTCTTCAGCTCAGTCAATTCCTTATGCCTGTTCTGCCGGGGAGCACTTATTTCATGTTAACTATATCTGTGATTGTCCTGGAGCTGTTTCCCACAAGAGTGAGTTGTGCGTGTTACAGTCTCTGTTAGCAAAGGGCTGCTCGATGCACCACAGGGGCAGCCACAGATGGATTTCCACAGTGGTGCCCAAGCATTCTCCAAACCGCTCAGGTTCAGCTCATGCCTCGACCTGCCCATCAGAACAGGATTGACTCTTCCCAGGAGAAACAGTGGAAAAAATAAAAAGAAAAGGAAATAAAATCATTATAATGGATCTCATAGCCCAAATCAATCCATTTTCAAAGCTGTAATTCCCAAACCTTTCACCTAAGTCAAATACAGCAAAAACCAAAAGAGCAGGACAAACCAAAAAGCAAGCCATATGAAGATTGGCTCTACACATGAACCAGGGACAACAGAAACAATGGCCCTTCAAGTTCAGTCAAAAGCTTTGAATGGGAATTCCTCCCTTTGGAAACCAATGCACATCTCTCCCATTGCAAGCCACAGCAGAGAGGATCTGCTGCAATCTGTGCCTCTACCTGGGAGGAAATGCCAAGTCTCTACTGAAGCCAAAAGGGGGGTGGGGAGAGGCATCCGACCTGGACACTATCTGGCAGAGCAGCCCAGGTTGCTGGCGTGCCTCCTCCCCTGCCANAATGAGGCCTTCACTGCACTGCACATCTCTCCCATTGCAAGCCACAGCAGAGAGGATCTGCTGCAATCTGTGCCTCTACCTGGGAGGAAATGCCAAGTCTCTACTGAAGCCAAAAGGGGGGTGGGGAGAGGCATCCGACCTGGACACTATCTGGCAGAGCAGCCCAGGTTGCTGGCATGCCTCCTCCCCTGCCACAGCACACCTCCTACGTGTGCACACTCTGTGCGTGTGTTTAAACAGAGCAGCTGATAAGGAGCCCTCGTCTGTCAGCAGGATCTGAGCCTGCGGCTCTTTGAGCGCGTTGGGGTTTACTTGGCGGGTCACGCTGACTCCTGGGGAGCCATCTATCACTGCACAAAACTCCAGAGGATGGCGCCGTGCCAGGGTCTTGTCTTCTCTTCCCTCCCCCCCATCCCTGCTCTCCTCCTGGGTATTGATGCTATATCAAAACAAGCCTCCAGTTCACATAGCAACAGAACGTTTTTACAACACCCCTGCATGGGAACGCTTCCTAACCCATTGGACTCTCACTTGGAGCCCGTTAGGTAATTCCAGGATATTTTGCTGGGTTTTGTCAAAAACACCCCTGATTAAATGAGCTATAAAAAGGGAAGAGGATCTTCTGCACATGAGCCAGACTCGAAATGCATCTTGGCACCAAGGACATCAGGGGATTAGTGCACCTATTGGTTCCATGTTCTAAATTTTGCCATTTTCTATCTCACTTGGAATCAAACTGGAGAGTCCAAAGCATTTAAGCCAGTTTGTGCATAATGTAATTGAAAGCAAAACGATGCTGAAGGGATCTGCTGAGTCAGGGGTTTACTAAGACAAAAGCAGAACTTTAGATTTTGGTGGACACTGAAAACTCCCTTTGCTATCTGAAACAGAGATATCTGTTCAGACTGTGTATATAGCTGTAAACTAGCTAGGTCATCTTAATTTCATTTTCCCTCATCCTGTAACCAAAGCTTGAGACTTCCAGTAAGGACAATGTTCAAGGCCAGACTGGAGAGTGTGGAAGGAGTCCCTGCCCATGGCAGGGAGAACTGGATGATCTTAAAGTCCTTTCAAACCCAAACCAGTCTGTGATTCTATGATGAATATGTTACTTCAAATCTTTTCACAGCATGCCCATCTCATCTTTACATTGTGTTAGTCCCACGTTTATGGGCTTCCACTAGTTTGCTGCAAGGATCACAAAGACTGATATATTAAAAAGGATGTGTGTGTGTGTGGGGGGGAATTGTCTCCGAGGATCTTTATTGTTTTTCCCCAATTCACTGAAGATAGCCATAAGCACAAACAGGACACCAAGATGGGCACATCAGGGCCTACAAAAACATTGGGTTTTGTTTGGCATAGAATCAAAGAATAGTTAGGGTTCAAAAGGGCGTTAAGATCACCTAGTTCATGTAACCTCCCTATACAACATGCCAAGTATTCATGCAGAAAACTGTTTGGACATACATCCCCCAGCCTCAAACTGGCTCAAAAAAATCATCTGAAAGCCTCTAGTTTTGCTGTTCCAGGAACACTCTTGATTTCGTATGTGCTTCAGCTTTTCAGTCCTTATTCTAATGCCTTTCAGGTTCAGTGAAGCTAAACCCTTCAGGATTGTTACTAAGTGTTAACAGGCTGCAGTGACGCCATATAATCCAGCACTGGCTGTTGAGTTATCACACCCCGTTGTCACCTCATTAGTTGGCAGGCTAGGAGAACACAGGTGCCTCCTGTGCTCACCCTGTGAGGTTGCTCAGGCAAGCACCCACCAACAGCTGCCCATACTCAGGGTCAGCATTGAAAGTCCTCAATACACAGCATAATCTTTGGACATCACAAGAGGATTTGTCTGATTTTCCCCCAGCAACTTTTTCAGTAGCACACCCATCAACTGCTCTGCCAAATCTGCCTCCACACAGTTTTTGTCTCAGGCTTTCAACAAACTCCCATACTTTCATTTCTGGGAACAAACCTGGGAAGCTTTTTGGGGAACGCTTAATTCCTTGTTTTGCAGAAATAAAGCAGAACACAACCAGCATGTCTGAAAGGTTAAACACATCATCTATTTTAGGTGCATAACACAAGATTAATGCAGAGACACATCTAGGAGGAAATTCAAAGCCCTAAGACAGGTTCTCAGAATCAGCATGAATAGCTTTCTAAAATAAAAGTAAGGGAAACCAAATGTATGCAGCCAACTTGGTGAAGCTCCATGGGTAATCAATTATGCCCTGAACCTCATTTTCAATACTGTGTGCATGTAACGGTGTGTGCAAAAATGAACAATCAATAGTATCCTCCATTTATATGATTGCATCTTGCAGCCATGGTAACTCTGCCCCCACCTGAGGAACCACATGGACAGATATGCAGATACACTGGGCAAGTTCCCACCCCAGCACCTTGTTTCAAGTAACTGAATGACAAAGTCATGTCCTACAGAATGGCCTACAGCATGCCTACAGCAGCAAAGTGGCTGATAGAATCAGGACAGTATGGGTGTGAAGGGACCTTCAAGGGTCCAACCCCGATATCCATGCGCATTACATAGATATAAATGCACACAAGTGCACATGTTCATATGTAAACAGAACAACATGATTGACTTAATCTATTACATTAGTGGTGATATTAAGGAATAAGTACCAAGAAAAGTTCAACATGCTGCTACTGCATGGGGGGTCAGTGAGGTCACTGCAGTGCATCCAGTCTTCACATACAGATGCAGATATGCAACAGGACAAAGTGGTGACACCAGAACTCGAGACCCGCTCCAGACCAGAGAAGTAGCAATGCAGTGCATGGCTTTACCGATTAACTCAGTTTCACGAACACTCATGCAAAGCCAGTGCTAACAAGAGCAAGGCCAATAAGCATGTACACAACATTTATAAAAGCATGAGAATCCATTAGCACCATAACGAATCAAAAGGAGAGTTTGGAGGAGTGAAGAGACCTTTTACTCCATCTTGTGTTGAAAACATTGTTTAAACAACATGCAGAAATCAGAGATTTCCTTCCTTGCCTTTCTTAGAAGAAGCCCTGGTCATGTTTCCAATACAAAGGAAAGGGCAGCCAGTCCCAACCAGCACTGACTTTGGAATACCTATTTTCTACCAAGAGACTTTAAATGGGAAGTCTGGCCACCGGTGAGATACTCTTTTCATTTTTCCCTGGAGCAGGCCAGGAAAAAAGCAAGAAGGAACAGGGGAAGTATTTATTGAGTCTACAGATGCTCACTTGCGGTATGTAATGGAAACCCTTTATTTCCCAGTCAGCTAAGAGATGAGAGTAAGTCCTACAGCGTTATTTCAAGCCACAGCACTGCTCTTCTGATGTTACCTGCTTTGAGGAGAAAGCTGCACAGACTGGAAGAGCCAGCTGGGGCATTCAAAGGGAGATGCAGAGCACTGGGTGAGTGTCAGGAGCATCAGAGGTGCTAAAAATGGATTGAAAATTGCTGCTGCTGTCTACCTCCCAGCATAGATGTTGTAGTCTGCTCTGCAACTTGCACAGTTTCTGTCCCATGCATTGCACACACACACACACACCTGGCTGGCTTTGATGCTATTCAGTTCAGACAGAATCACTACGGTTTTGTCTACTGCCCATTATTTTGGAGACCAGTGCATGGCATCTGCTGCTAAAGAAGTCCTAGCACAATAAAACAAGGCTCTTTTAGCCAGTTTAATAAATAGATAAAGCCTAAACACATCAGATAAATCATTCTACAGCCTCTACATTCATTACCAATTAATTATTGAAAGGGTATCTATTGAGTGTTTTAATATGCATAAAAGTAAAGACAATTCCAGTTGCCACGCAACTGGCTGAGAAGCATATAAACATAAATGCAGTAGCTTCATTTTCATGAATAATCTTATTTATCTGGAGTGAAGGGCTCAGCAGAGCCACCACATCTGAGCAGAGGAGCGGGATTTCAGGTGCAGTGGAATTAAGCACTTGGGAACCTACATTTTAGTAATTAATTTGATTATCAGTGTAGCAAAAGAAGGCCAGACCCTTGTATCCATGAACTCATGTACAGTAGTTCAGACCCTGGAATTGCATCCTACAGATTGACATGGAATATTTACATACGATGCAATCAAGAGAGGTCTTATTGACAATCAGACATCGCTCAGCATGCAGCCTGAGAAGACTTGTTATTATACAGATGAAAAGAAATGACAAAAGATGTATGTGATCACTCCAGCTGATCCCCACCGCTTCACACAAACAGCACTAACCTGTGTTTAGGTTGGTTTAAGATACAGATGGTTTCACCGAGCAGCAGAGCTTCCCATACAGATCTGGACTAGGATCGCATGCTTTCTCCCCAAGACATTTGCTAAAAAGATGAATTTCAGAAAAACAGAAAGATTTGTGAATTCAGGCACACTGTGGGAACTGCTGTGGTAAACAGGAAAAGTGCTCAAAAGCTCATCAAGAAATACAATTAAACAAACCAATTTAGAAAAAGCTGCATTTTGAGTTGACCAAAAAGATCGGTTTTTTTAGTTATTCTTTCAGTTTCCCCTGGAACAAACTTGACTCTTTGGTTACAAGGAAAGAAAAGAAAGAACACTAATTATTTGCCAAGAGCGTAGACCAAACAACACAAACCCAGCAGAAATACCCCCCACATTCAGAAACAGCACGTAAACAGCCTGCTTCAATTTTATCCCAGCTCTTTCTCAAAAACTCCCCTTTCTCCTGTAGTCTAAACAACCTGATTTAGTTGTTAGCAAGTCCAACTCCTGCCTTTAATACCTAATTTACAAACTCCTGAGCTTGTTTAGTCTTCCTGCTGCTCCTTTGCAAAGGCTGCAGTGTGTCTTGATCCCACTGCTGCCCCGCATTCTTCACATGATGGGATTGTTACTCTGTTTACCTGCTCCACAAAGTTTTCTCTTCCAGCTCCCTTTCTCTTTGCTGCCGTCAGACCTGCCAGGGAGCAAACTCTCTTAGCTTGTAATTTAAACCACCAGAGTGAGAACCTGGACCAAATCTGTAAGTGATTGATGGGTTTAGCTGCTATACCTTTTTTTTCTTCTTAGGGTTTTGTTGTTGCTGCTTCTTTACACCTGCATGTAATTGCTAAGAGTAGGCAAGATGGTCTTAAACACAGCTCATATTATTCCTTAATCCACTCAAAAGAAATGTTTGACGTTTAACTTTTTATAATAAAAGGTATCAATTAGGAACTGTCAATGTTTTCAGCAGTGATATCTAATTACTGTAACTTGCTATAGGCTATCTTGTTAAATTCTAGTTGAATGACTAAGTATTCCTGACAAGTTTAATGCATTATTAAAGGTGTAATTACTTGGTTATTGCTCATGTAATTCTGTGTTAATTACATGACATCTAAATTTATCATTTTTATGTTTATTGAACTTTGGTAAATTCACTTTTAGCTACTGCTTGATATTTACACCCTGACTTCCTCTACTACTCATTTGAACTTAGAGGAGAATGATGTTGCATTTTCTCAGCACAGCAGGAGAAACCATGAGGGGGAAGGAACTAATAATCATAATAAGTCCGATTTCCATATCAGTTTTCCATTTTCCTCTGCTTTCCTTGCCTGCTGCCATTTGCTCAATTTTCAACAGAAGAAAATGAGGCTACAAGTTTTGAAAAGAACTGAAGTGAAATTGTGACCTCACTGAAACCAATTGCAAAGCTCCCATTATGTTGAGTGGAAACAGGATTTTGCCTTTGGGAACCCCTTTTCTGGGAGAAGAAAGTGAACTACCCAAAGGGCTCTGGGATAGAGGGCTTCAGCAATGTCAGCATCAGTAGTAAGATGCCAAAGGGATGTCTCCATGAGTCAGCCACTGTAACTTCCACTCACTGCATTAGGAAGGAATATTTAGACGCATTTGAAATTCCCTTCTCCTGCTTTGCCTCCTCCCTACATGATGCCTTTTTTTCCATCTTTGATTTGGAAGTGACCTCTTGTGATCCACCTAGGACATATCTTTGCTCCCCACGACCCACGCTGTGGTCCCACAGATGGTGGGAAAAGTAAACACTGTCCATGCCACAGCTACCAAAAGAAAACCTTGACAAGCTAAGTGCCATCGCTATACCGTCAATGAGGCTGAGGTTATAAATCTCGCTTCATTCCATTTGGAAGAAGGATCTTCAATTAAGCAAAAATTGATTTTCTAATGGTTTTTTTTTCCCTGCTCATGATTGGTAGATTGCTTGAAATTGTTCCAGTCCAACAACAGACAGACAGAACAATTAAACATGCATCACACTTGACAGCAGGACTGATTTTAAGTCACGAATGCAATTTAGCCCTTTGATTTTTTGGCAAGAAGTGCAACAATTATGAAGGAAGAAAATATTATTCTAGCTCAACATTGCAACTATAGAGCCAGTCAGAAAGCAAGGAGAAAACACAGTGGGACATTGGGAAATCACTTCGGATCTTATGGAATCCCTCACTACTTTGCATTGCATGTAAGGCTGAAGTTCGTGCTCTTTCCAATTAAGTAAATTGCTTAAGTAGTTAGTAACAGCTGAAACATCAGTAGAAACTTGAATCAGATTTTTGGCAGGTCAGATACCGCACTGTCATTGTTGAGAATGATTCTTAGGAAATTAGGGACCCACAATGCAAGTTTTCAAAGCATATTTAAATATTAGCACTGATGGAAGGCTCAAAACCTGATTGAGTCAAAGCCCACTAAGCTTAGGTGCAGTCTTTCCATTAATTTCAAAGCCCTCTGGACCAAACTCTTAAGGCATACACCTTCTTTAAAATCACATTTTTTGATGTGCACAGAGAACAATCAGAATAGGATTAAAATCCTATTAGTTGTGAACTAAACTAATAATTTAAACCTTACTTTATAATGCTACATTGACAGGCACTGCTTTACGTTCTAAACTCTATAGAGGTAGTTCTGATCCTACTCATTTTGCTAATAAGGTATAATTAAAACTGAGATCCTTACATCTACAAGACAATACTGTATGTCATTATCCATGTTGTGTTAGTGTTCAGTGGTGCTCACCTCCCAAGCCAGGACACAGCTGTGACAGGTACCATATGAACACAGGACAAAAAGACAACCTGTTTCCTGAAAGGCTGCAATGCCACTGTCAGAGTAACAGGCAAAGGGAAACTCACAAAAACTGAGGGTGCAAAAAAGCTCACAGATGATATTGTTTGTCAGGAAGGACAAGAGACAGCGGCAGACTCGCAATTTAATCCTTGTTGTAACTTTGCGGGCACCATAGCCTTGAACAAAGCTCTCAGAGCACAAGTGGTGCTTCTGAGCCAGCCCATACTACAATCACAGCGTTTTTCAAAGCTGGATAATGGTAAGTCTCCCCTTTAATCCAGTTTAATCTTTTTCATCTACAGATGATGTTGGCCAGGACAGTCTAAACCTTGCTAGAATACATCAGTAGAAATAGGCTCACCGTTCTCCTGATGCGATCGAAGTAAATCCCACTTTCTATCAGTCTAATAAGGAAAGTTTGGAGATTTTCAGCTTGCATTTCCTAGTATGTTAATTTCATCATTGCCCACATATTATTCTGCTTGATCTGACCTGAATCTGACTTATTGCATTTCCCAAACTACTTTTCACTCAGTGGTTAATTAAAAGATTTGGTCCCTGACACACTGCTCACAGCCCTTATTGGCACCCATTAGCCCAGCTAGACTAATTCTCCTGAAAAGCAAACCTCCTCCTATTCCCAGGGTCAAAAGTTCATAGCCAATTCCCTAAATCTTTAACATTCACTATTAGTTCATTATTTGAACCTACTCTGTGTAAGATGCTGTATTCAAACGCAGGCATCAAAAGTCATTCCACATATTTTCCCCCACAAATTCCTCACCTGCCAGTTCACTCCATCACTGCCTATACAGTGCTGGGACTGGAGAGTGCAAGAGCTTGGAATTTATTTTTCTTTTACTTTGCTTTGAGTACCTTTTCTTAAATATACAACTAACAAAGAAGGAAAGTGCATGATCTAATGCACATGAAGCAATAAACATTTGCATTGTGCTTCAAATTACTTCAGCAGTTTATTTTCCTGTGCGCACCCAGAGTGCAGCACCACCTCTGAGGCACATCTAGGACTAAAATCCATACACAGGCATCAATATTACACTGAAAGCAACAGCACCAGCATTCTGAAAGCCCCATTTAAATAGACAGTCACAATTCAAGCCCAGACCTTCAGCTGAGACTGTAAACAAATACACACAAGCGTCCACACACACATAACCGCGGTCTCTCACACACGCACATGCATGCTTACAGGCACATTGAGATTCATCCCAGTTTAGAGATAATAAACAAACCACAACATTGAGATTTGAATCTAGGTGGTAGAGCCCACAAAGACCTGAATCTCTGAGAAATTTGGCTCCTGGGCTTTGGTTCAAGCCCATCTTTACTGTATTGAGACAAAAAGTTCACTTGGGGAGGTGTGTGGGAAGAGAAAAAGGCAAAGTTTAATTATTAAAGCTATGCGGCTGTGCAAGCATCCTACTTAAGTTGAGTTGTCATTAAACTCAACCTTTCCCCCTTGAACCTGGTGTCTGGAATAGCTCAGACACCAATGACGACCTTATGTATTTCTTTTAATTATTGTGCAGTAACCTCCTCCAGCTCACTACAAGCCCTCAGCTACTTCAAGCAAAGACATTCTAATGATTTCGATTAAATCTTGGCCTCTCCCCAATGGAACACAAATTAAAAGCATTACTAGGAGGATACAAGCTTCAGCACTTGGAAGTGTTATATAAAGAATGGGGAAAGCTGCCAAGAGCTTGTTGTCATTTCATATGCAGCGGGGGATGATTAACCCTTTGGTGACTTTTCATACCCCGGGAAGATCACACATCAGGCTCCGGGGGGGGCTCCCCCTCATGACTGTTCCCATGTTCAAACTCTTTTTAACTTGGTATTTGGGGAAAATGCTTCTTCCAAGAAAGCACTGTGCTATTTAGGCTCCAAAATCAGCCGTTCTACTGATATAATTTGGAGAAGAGAGGTCTAAGAGGACTACAANGGGCTCCCCCTCATGACTGTTCCCCATGTTCAAACTCTTTTTAACTTGGTATTTGGGGAAAATGCTTCTTCCAAGAAAGCACTGTGCTATTTAGGCTCCAAAATCAGCCGTTCTACTGATATAATTTGGAGAAGAGAGGTCTAAGAGGACTACAAGTATCATCCAATGTTCTTCTAACATCTCCTATACAAGACTGCACTTTCATAGAGGATTTTCACTTTCCCATATTCACTGGCTTAGCAGAAATCAGTAGGAATCAGTGTGAGCTTGAGCACAGCTCTACTGACACCCCCCACTTCAGCTAACAGACCAACACTATCAGCTGGTGGCAGCAGCAAATTGTCATCCTCTGGTGGCTCAGCCTCTAACAGGTGTAACAATACATGTTTTGCTAATGTAATGCCATCACACTGGGCTGTGTCTCCTGCTGCCAACATTAGAAACGTAGGTTCAAACTATGAACAAAAGGGATTTTTGTTTTACATGAAATTGTGAGGGCCAAAGCCAAATCTCTCTTTTAAAAGCAGCTTACACACCATTTTGGTTTAACAGCAAATTCAGCCGATTCTGATTAAAAAAAACCCAAACCCACAAACTGGGACAACCACTAAGGCATGCCCAAATTAAATACACAAAAGTCTCACTTGAAACAACTGTCTCAAAGTAGCTATGCAAGGGTGGGTACTAGGCAAACTTGGTTTAGATCCTGGTGTCATTATAAGCAATACAGACTTTCATGTTTAGCCTCCCTCCACTTACTTTTCCATTTTCTATATTGTACATGTAAATAATGAATCTAAAGGATGGAAATGCATTTTCAAACCTTTAGATAACAGAATTCTAAGGTAGGTACAAGACCAAACTGCCCCTAAGATAGAGCAATTGTCAAATCAGACATCAAAAGCTTCTTTACCGAGGTTCCTCTATGCAAAACAACCTGCAAGCTTACAAATCCTGAATCTTCTCCTTCCTATGTGGCTGTTAGCACTCAGGCTAATGAAGAAAAGCTATGAAATGAGCACCATCCATCCACTCACACCCACTGTGCACAGTGATAATTCAATACATGGGTGCCAGGTAGTATCCATCCTGTCTTCCAAGGTGCTACAACGCCCCAAGGCCCACATGCCACAGAGTCTCATGAGTGATGCAAACCAGAGGGTCAAAGTTAATTGGTTCAAATAAAAAGGTAAAATCAGTGGGAGAAAAAAAAAAATGCTCTATTTAAGCTTTTGGACCAGCATTAAAAAGCAAGGGAACAAAAGCACCTCAGTAAAACCTTACAGCATCCATTTAGAAAACCTATTCTGAAGCATGGTTGGGACGAGACACTGCTGGGAGGTGGCGTGGGGGACCTGCCGCTGCCTTGCGATGCCTCATTCTCCAGATTGGTACAAACAAAATCAAGGGAGCACTAAAGCAGCAGGGGATTATTATCTCTAGAGATAACTACAAACAGTTTCATTTTAAAAACAATCAGCAGCACTGTCACTGTATTTCCATTTCTCGAGGCACAGGAATGTGACGGAATACCCGGCTCATTCCAGAAGTCAGAGCAACTTTCTCCTTAAAGAAAAATCTCTGTAGAAAGAACCAATTCGCTTCATTTGGTCAGATTTTCTAAGATATCATTGTGCTGAGCCAGTGCTTCCCCTCTGCTTGCATCTCACCAGCCCTAGCAATCACTGGTACTGCTATTTCCGCCCACTAGTAAAATACATTGGCTGCATCTTCATTTCAAGGTAAAGGGCATCATTTCCTAAAGACTTCTCCTTAGGGCAATGCCAGCCTAAACACCACTAAAGTTTGAGTGGCCGGACAAGAAGGAGCACAGATTTGAACAGCTACTTGCTTTTGCCAAGCTGGTTTTCACCCAGCCAGCCACAACAGAACAGGAAGTGGTGGCACCAGCATGGCCACCAACACCAAAGCCATGCATGTGAAAGCCCCAGAGCAACACATCGCAGCACATCACCCACACAGCTTCTGGCCTGGCTGAAGGCTGCTAGGACTTCTCACAAGTTTTAGGAGAAGGTGATGTTCAGGATTGCCCAGATCACATAGAAGAGAGGCTGACAGTAATACTAGTAAACCAGAGCTTGCTCAGCTGAGCAGGGTCAAGGTTTTTTGCATGGTATCTTCACTACTAAAGACTTTCTCCAGTGTCTCTTCTCTCGGTCCCCTGGTATTTACCATCCTAACTCTTTTCTTTTCCAATCATCATAGAATCCCAGACTGGTTTGGATTGGAAGGGACCTTAAGATCATCCAGTTCCAACCCCCTGCGACAGACAGGGACAACTTCCACCAGGGCAGGTTGCTGCAAGGCCCTGTTCAACCAGAAGGATGATCAGGGGCCAGAGCACCTCCCATATGAAGACAGGCTGAGAACACTGGGGCTGTTCAGCCTGAAGAAGAGAAGCTATGTGGAGACCTCAGAGCAGCTTCCAGTGTCTGAAGGGGGCAACAAGGATGCTGGAGAAGGACTCTTCATCAGGGACTGGAGTGATAGGACAAGGAGTGATGGGTTCAAACTGGAACAGGGAGATTTAGGTTAGACATAAGGAAGAAGTTCTTCCTGTGAGGGTGGTGAGGTGCTGGAACAGGCTGCCCAAGGAAGCTGGGAGTGATCCATCCCTGGCAGTGTTCAAAAAGAGCGAGGGGAATCCAAAATTCAGAATGTGCTTTTAATTTCATAGTGAAAATCTGCAGGTTGTCACACCACTTCGCATGACCATCGTTCACAGCTTACAACCAGCACTACTGCAGAAAACCTTTCAAAAGGAGCCACTACCTTTAAAAAGGAGCTCTGAAGCCACTTCAGAGAACAGAAGTACTGGGTTGAAGGTAATAAGAGGAGAGGGCAGAAGATTATTAACCATGTGTAATAATCACACTGTAGGAAAGTATTCTTAATAGTTCTCCTTCTTTGATTCATCCTGTCATCTTCATCTTTGTCCCCCTGCTGCAATACAGCAATGCTGCTTTGCTGAGACAGTTAGCATGAAAATTCAGTAAAAAAAGAAATCCCCAATCAATTAGGATGTCAGATCAGGAAATAATTCCCTACGCGACATCAAAGGAGACCCACTCCTATCTTTTGTCAGTCACTGGATTGAAATAAAGAGGTAGCTATGCACAAAGAAAGCTGTCATGTCAAACAATACATCCTTCACTCGTTCGAGATACAAACACATTAAAATGTGGCAGGAGAAAGAGAGTCAATCGAACCTGTTTAATGGAATCAGCTAATTGGATAAATTACACTATGATAATAATGATTATCGTGGAGACATCCTGCTCAGCACTTGTGCTTGCTATGCAGCCTTCTCACTTGATTCCTCCTGCTAGAAAACATGGTGTAAAATGTTCTGAAGGCCTGAAGGACCAAGGTTTGCTTGGGTGAAGGTTTCATCCATAAACCTTCACATAACCCAGGCTTCTGGATCTAGGGTAATAAACTCAGTCAAAAGGGATTACAGGCACAATAAGCAAACACAGCTCTTCAAACCAGATTCCAACCAATGACAGGGACCTGAAAAATCACTAGCTATGAATACACATCACCATTCACACACACAGAATCCTTCCTACAAATTCATATTGCTAGAAAACATGTAGGCTGGAATAAATATTAACCAGCTTGCCACTAGCATATGGCAGGCACACAATCTGAGAAAACTCTTAACACTGCGTAAACATTCAATAATTAGTGAAACTCCATATTTATGGGATTGATACATTTGGTTCTAAAATTATAAAATCTAAAAAATGAAGGGAGTTTTACCAAACAATCTCTCTTCTTGACACAAGCCGAGTTTCAGATCTGTTTCATCATTGTGCTACTTCACATTCATTACACTAGACAGAAATTAGTGCAGTATGAATGGCGCTGACTTCCAACTCAGAGCTTTGTTTTGAGCCTCAAAGCATGAAGAGCATGAAGACTTGGAGATGTGAAACCCCAGTTTCACACTGTTCCTCAGGGGGGCTGCCAGAGCGCACAGCGCCCACCTTTTCCTGCCCACCAGCACCCATTACTGCTCTCTCCCTCCAGTAACAGCCTGCAGTGGGCCATTACCAACAGCATGAGGGCCCAGTCCAAGATTAAAAGAACAAATTTCTACTGACTTACTTCCTTTTACAATAGAAGTCCAAGCAGTACAGCCTTCAAAGGAGATTTAACATGAAATTGTAGTTTAGGGTCTGGATGCAAGGAGAAATGCTGACCTCATTGAAAATGAAGAGGAAGCACCGGCTTTCTGCTCATATCCTGCAAGCCCCCAACCATCCTAAAGGACTCTCTATCACAGCTCCACTCGGAACCAGACATTTCCAAATTGTATACAGAGCAAAACAGAAAAAGGAATAAGGTGAATCCAGTTATGTGTCACTGGGCATCTTGGTTCGGTGATTATTAAGATAAACTCAGCCAAAAGCTTAACAGTCTGCAGAAAGAGAAAAGGCCTTGTGAGACCTGATTTAAATTGAACATTGATCAAGTAGTTTTTGTTAGGCATAAAAGAAAAAGGGATTTCAAAAAGTAATAAAAATTACAAATATTCACTTCTTATATTCCCTTAAGACACAGGAGGAGTAGCTAGCCAAAAATCTCCCTCTCAGATGGTTGGCACAAACCAACAGAAGCAGGGTTCATTTGCAATTTGATTTGTACAACATGGAGTTGAAATGAAGGGCAGTGAATTTCTGCACTACTACATCAAAATTATCCAGCCTGGAATCTCATTTATCATCATATTTTTTTTAGTGTAAAATATCTTTTCAGATACATTTAATACTTGACTAAAAAGTGAATGGCCTTAATGATGTTTACTGCTGTTGAAGACATAGGAAAGGGGAAGCAGGTTCAGTGGTTAATTTAGCCAGTTTTACTTTCATGTCATTTTGGAAACACGTAGAAGCTTGTGCTTGCCAAGGTATATGGTCTGGCAGCTTTGCAAGATGCAATCTTTTAAAAGCGGAACTCTGGAGCACAGAAGTTAATCTTGGAGTAAGCTATGATATTTGGCTTCTGGAGATCCCTCAAGATGCAACGAGTGGCTTGTCTTTCCTCTGCCAGCATCAGAACCATCTTAAGACTCTGCTGTAAGAACAAATAACCAAGATGAATAGCATACACCTAACAGTGTGGCATATGGGTACCATTATCCATGAAAAAGCTCATGTTTACAGTTGGATAGACAAAGGCCACATTAAAAATATGATGGTGTTCTAATGTAAAAAAGCGATTCATCTTTGTTTTCCTTTTTATTCAGAGGTTACTTGCTACCACTGTGTCCAAGCAATACCACTTCAAATAAACAGTCTTAGCAAAATCAGAAGTGAGCTTGTGATGTCTCCCTTTGCCTAGGAAAGACAGTTGAAAGAGGAATAAAAGCTCCATCTGACCTCGGTTTAACTCCAACGTTCAACTTTATGTTGTTATTTGTCTTGCTTTCAAGCAGTAAGTTGCATTATTATGAAGTTTAACCATGCCAAGTGCAAGGTCCTACACCTGGGTCGGAGCAA
>NDXB01010197.1:0-35069 GCA_002631895.1 Agapornis roseicollis
GTGCTGTGCTGTGCTGGGCTGTGCTGGGCTGTGCTGTGCTGGGCTGGGCTGTGCTGTGCTGGGCTGTGCTGGGCTGTGCGGCGCTGCGCTGTGCGGAGCTGCTCGGGGGGCCCACATACGGAGGGGCTGAGTGCGGGGGTTGCCGCCCGATAGGACCCACGCGTGGGCTGCTGCAAACCGGGGCCGGGGCATCATCCTCCTGCCACCACTCCTCTGCTCCCCGCAGCGCTGGATGGTCCTGGCAGTCCCTCCGGAGGGAAAAATCCCTTTCCTTTCCTCCCACCTGAGCGCCCTGTGCCCCTCGTCCCCTGGCTCGCAGCCACCCCAGCCTGTAAATCATTTGCTTTTACGATCCCTCCTCTGGCCACTATCACACGAACTTATTATATGTGTTGGGCTGCTGAGGCCATAAAGCTCGCCCGGTTTCCGGGCTGGCAAGACCCTGGCAGGCAGGGTGTGAGGAGGCGGAGGCTGGGGACACGCTGCCCCGACCCCCTCAGATGGCAGCGAGGCAGTGGGGGGTGCATCAGTGCCTCGGGGGTGGCCTTCCCGCTGGGAACTGGGATATGGACTGGTTGGAGAGGGAGCAAGTGGGGGCCACTGGGCTCCCCGGGGTTGAGGGCAGCAGTGGGGTCCCAGCTCCGGTATTCGCTCTGTCTTCCCTCCATTCTGCTGGACCGAAGGTCCCACAGATCCTCTGGTTCACGTCCCCTTGGGTCCCAGGGGGAATTTTGCCTCCCTGAGTCCATAAATCTGGGTCCACGTCCAAACCTTGCACCTGGAAATTGGAGGTCCAGGAGTATTTGGGCCCTGGTTCAGTGCTGGGGGTCCTCCCAGGACCCGTCTTGCCCAGGACCCATCCAAGCCCAGATCTTAAGTGTCAGGGTTGACAGACACTGCATGGCCCGACTGCCAGCTCTGTCTGCCTGCTGTTCCCAGGCTCTGTTCCTCCCCACAGTGCCCCTTGTGCACTTCCTTCTGCCTAAGCCCAGCTCATGGGTGTCCTCATGTCTCCTGAGCTCCAGGTCTTGCATAGAGGGCTGGGGATGGCTGTGGTGGGTCTGCCTTTGGGCTGCTCTTTATCTCAGGACCCTCAGTCTTGCCCCTTGGGCCACACTTTGGTTCAGACCTACCACGAAAGCCTCATGGGGCTTTGCTGCCCAGGCCCTAATGCCCAAGTGCTGCCAAATCTCATTGCACAGGCTAGAGGGGACAGACATCCAGCTGTGAGCAGCTCCTCCCTGGGTGGAATCAGCATCTTCCTCCCCGCGATCCCACCCCAAGGTGGGGTCTGGGTCATGAGGGACCTGGGAACCCTTGGAGGCTGCTCTCCGCTCCCCCCTACGTAGTCCTAGCTGCAGATGAAGATGGGTTATACCCCTTCAGGGATCCAGGGGACTCCAGGTCACCAGCCTGTGCTTTAGTAAGACCAGGTGAGGAGCTCAGTGGCAGCAGGTAGCAACTCACGGGAGGGTGTTTTTCCTCCTTGTCCCATTCCCATCCTGTCAGTGTGCTCACAACCTAGGACAGCTCTGCCCTCCCAATTCACCTTGGTATTAGTGATAAAGAAATCAGCATCCAAACCTATTGTGGGTGTCCTAGGAGACCTACTAATTCCCTGCCTGCCTGCCTCTCCTTGGATGGGGTGAGCATCTCACTTGAATCACAAAGGGAGGGGCAGAGGTGGGCTTCAGGCACAGGAAAATCCCAAATCTCAGCAGATTCCATTGCTTTTCCTTTCCTGGGAGGGGAATGGGAGAGAGGAGATCTTGCTTGAACAGTCAAATAAGTTGCCTTTGCTTTTGCCTGCTTCTCAAGGTCAGCCTGGCTAATGAAAATCAATCTTCCCTCTGCCTCTCTCTGCTGCATGAGCAGATTCTACCTGTGGCCCCTCACCTACTTGAAAGGCTCCAGCACTGCCTGACCGTGGGGAGCTTCCTCAGGGAAACGGCGTCTTCCTGCAGGCCCGGGCACCAAGAGGTGTCTGTGTCACTGAGGCATCACTCGTCTGATCTGCCAGAGGGGAATGGCTTTGTCCCGGGGAAACTGGCTGTGCCCGGAGAGCAGGGATCTGACACTGAGATCTGGGCTGGAAGTGCTGGGGGGCTGGTCTGCAATGCAGAATGGCTCCATCCTCCGTGTGCTCTGCTTGCCTTGGTTTGTGGGCAGCACAAGCTTCTCCCTCCGTCCATCCTAAGGGGAGGGAGGTGGCTCCACTGAGAGTCCTTCTGGCCCTCTCCTCACTCAGCCCCACTGAGGCTTCACCAGACGCCAGCGGAGAGGTCTGGTGGCAGCCCAGGTTTGGTGATGGGTCTGATGCCATCGGGTCAAACCCGCTGCGGGGGGAGTTGTAGGACACGGGGGTGCTCCCTGCCCCAGCCCCGCTGCCCTCGGGGAGTCCGGACCTTCCCTCTGGGATAAAGCAGGCGCCTGCGGTGCTGCAGACTCAGGAAGTACCGTTTCCTGAGCACAGCAGCAGGCACACGGCAGCCTCAGGGCTGGGAGCAGGCCGGGGCTTGCCTGCTGACAGCGCTGCTTTCCCTGCTTCCCCTCTGCTTGTGCTGCGGGGAAGGAGCAACCAAACTCTGCCCTTCCCGGGGCTCCTGAGGGGTGACTTGGCTCCTGGGTGTGCATGGGAAAGCGGGATGCTGCACTGGGAGCTGTGGGGTTGGCTTGTCTCTGGCCCAACAAGTGTCACATCAGTTGCAATTTGTTGCTGATATGGCCTGAAATTAGCGAGCAGCTCCCCTCCAACCCGCTGCCCACGTTACAGCGCTGGGAGGCTGCTCTGGGTGCACTGGGAAACCCCAAAAGGATTTCCTGCTCTGGAGGTGATGCTGTTCCCAGCTCTGTCACTGGCTCTGGATAAGTCACAGCTTCAAGTTTTCCTCCTCCAGAGAGGGCTGGCATTTCCCCTGGGAAGGAGCGGAAGGATGGATGGGGTCCATCAGTGCTGGCAAGGGGTGGCAGATACTCTGGAGGGACATGAGAAGTCTGAGGAGATGCTGTGACTGCCTGGGTCAAGGGACAGATTTTGGCTGTGTCCAGCATGAGTGTCCCCAGGCACAGAAGTACTTGGAGTCTGACTGTTGGAAATAACTTCATTAGGAGTTCTCCAGCTGGCCTTTGCTTCCTGCTTTGTGTGGCTGGATCTGTTATAGAATGTAACACAACTGTTTTCTCTGTCTTCCTGCCCCATCCTTTAGGATCTGTAGATGTGCCCTGATGCCACAGGGTCTCCTCACTCCTGGAAATGCAGCTCTCTTCCAGTGTGGCTGAACTCAGCTGTGATGAGACGATGGACCCACCCGGGGAAGAATTCCAGCAGGTCCTGTCCATCGACCAAATCCGCTCCATCCGTGCCAGCAACAACTACGTGGAGAGACCGGCTGTGTGCTTCCAGCAAGCCCGCTCCAACCCATCCCTCTCCCAGCTTCCGCACAAGCAAGAGTGGTCCCAGGACCGCCTGGTGTCTTCCACCTTCCAGGACCTGCACCGCAGCCACAGCCAACAGCACCAGACACCACCCTTGCAACAGCACATGAGCCACTCCAGCACGGCCAGCTCTGTCTCCCAAAGCACCACGGCCTCCGACCAGCGCCTCCTGAGCAGCCTCACGCCTTCCCACTCTGGGCACAACCTGATCCGGACGCAGCCGCGGGCCAGCGAGCTGAAAGCGGAGGAGTCTCCGCTGAAGGGGGTGGTGGAGAAGCCCCCCCTGCATCCTGGGCACCTCTTCCTCTGCGAGGAGTGCGGGCGCTGCAAGTGCGGGCGCTGCACGGCCGCCCGCAGCCTCCCCTCCTGCTGGCTCTGCAACCAGCGCTGCCTCTGCTCCCCGGAGAGCCTCCTCGACTACGGGACTTGCCTCTGCTGCGTCAAGGGTCTCTTCTACCACTGCTCCACCGACGACGAGGACACCTGCGCCGACGACCCCTGCTCCTGCGGGCCGGGGTCCTGCTGCGCCCGCTGGGCTGCCATGAGCTTCCTCTCCATCCTCATGCCCTGCCTCTGCTGCTACTTTCCCACCCTGGGGTGCCTCAAACTTTGCCAGCGGGGTTATGACGGCCTGAAACGACCCGGCTGCCGCTGCCAGAGCCACACTAACACGGTCTGCAGGAAGATCTCTTCCTCCAGCGGCACGCCTTTCCCCAAGACCCTGGATAAGCCGGTATGACCCTCCCGGGGAGGAGAAGCAGGCTTTATTCCTCTTCCTCCTCATGCCCTCCTCTCCTTGCCATCCCCCTCCTCTTCCAGCACCCCTCTGTTCTGCAGTGCTCCCTCCCTACCCACCATAATCCCTTGGGAATAAGACTGGTGTGCTGGGGGTCCCACAGAGGAGTGCCTGGGGGAGCTGGCACCCACCGGGGAGCAGTGGTGGTTTTGCACATGCGGGTGAGGGACCAGGAAAGGGAAAGAGGAGGAAGACGGAGGGTGTTTGTGGGGGTGTCCCCAGGACTCTGCTCTGGGAGGGTTTTCAGAGCTGCCACTGTCCTTCCTGCCAGGGGGACAAGTCAGGGCAATGCATCCCCTGTGCAAGAGTCCTCCAAGAGCGAGACCTCCTCTTCTTTGTCTTTCTCCTTCTCCAGCACTTTCTTTGGGTGGCCACTCTGCTCTCACGTGGCCATAGATCTGCTTTCCCCAAGGGCTGGGGTGAGGCAGGGTCCTGCCAATGGCAGCGACTTCCATATGGGCTTGGAAGCCTCTGGGAGAAGGAAGCTAGCTTCAAAATGAGGTGGCATTGTATTTTTTGTCTCAAAGAGGAAGGGAAGGTGTGGGAAGCTTTAGAAACCTTCTGGCAGGGGAAGGAGCTATAGGAGGCAGCCCAGCCCACTCGCTTCTGCCCGACTGCAGCGAGGGAAAGGTCTCCTCTGGGATTTGGTGGAGAACAAGAAGCTGGTTTGAAATTGCCATTCGTTTCTCAATGCCTTGACGGGCTGCCTCCAGGGTGCAAACCCCGGCGGGATGGGAGCTGCTGCCTGGCTCCATCGATGCCACAGGCACCAAGAGTCCCGATCTGGTACCTTCCACCAGCACTGAATTCACTTTAAACAAAATGGAAATCACAAACACAGGTGTGCACCCTGTGCTTGCGCTGCCAGCCCCATGGGATAGCACCCACCCTGGGGGACAGCCTGGGGGGGACTCCTGCACCTCCTGCTTTGGGCTGGAGGGAAGCAGAGGGCAAAAAGGGGGCCTGGAAGATGGGAGCCCGACTTTCCCTCCCTGAAGTTGCCTTTTAGTCCCCCCCTCGCTTTCCTTGCTGCACAGTGTCACACCAAAACCAACACCAGTGTGATGCAAACCCTGGAGGCGTTGCTGAGGGTGTTCCTATGGCAAACCGGAGATGGGTCTGAACCAAGTCCTGGGACTGGGCCATCTGCAGACCAGGAGGACACCTGACTCAGGGTCAGTGCTTCGTGCTTGGCTTGCTGTGAGGTTAAGAAGCCCAACTCCTTGCTGCAGTTACAGGGAGCTCCTCCTGGTCCTGGACTCCAAGGCTGATCCAGGCCCCATCTCTGCTTGCCAGTTGTCGGGAGGGACCCTGCTGCCACCAGCCCATCGGCCGGGGGAGCTGGAGCTGGGAGTATGTCCCAGTGCTCAGCTCTTCCTGCTGGTCCCTCCTCCAAAGGGTGTGAGAGCAGAGGGGAGCAAACAGATCCCCTGGAGAAATATATGCAACATGTCCCTGGGCTTCCTCCGAGTCCTTGCCACCCAGGGCTCATCTGTTGCCCTCCCTTGGCCACCTCTTCACGTAGAATTCTGTGGATCTATTTTTGTATATAGAAATATAACGTTAGGATGGCTAGGTCTATTACTAATAATACTCATGATACTGCTGTGAACGGTGACAGATGCAGGGGTCGGCTTCCTGGTACACTTGTGCATGCTGAAAAATGATTTCCCAGTATGGTTCTTGCTAATCCTAGACCTCTAGTTCCCAGGTAGTTGGGACAGAGGGAAGAGGAGGTTTACAGCTTGTCCTGGTGGGGGTCTGCTTTGCAGGGCGAGGGTGGGATTTAGTGCTGGCTCTGGGGGGAGGCGAGGAGGTAGGCTCTCATCATGGGATTCCTCTTCCCATACATTTGCTGTCTAAAAATTGTGGCTGATCCAAGCTCCCTCCATTGCAGAGAAAAGCAGATTCAGAGAGTGATTCATCCCCCTTGAAAACACTATTCATTAAACGATGTTCTGATGGTGCCTCTCTCCTTTGACTCAAAAGGACCCAAATACTGGAAATCAAGGTTCCCTGTGGAAGGAGAGATGAATCCCAGCCCTGGTGTGAGGTTGTGTCTGGGGCATGTTGGGGACATGACTGAAATCCTCACCCTGCTTTCACCTGGAGCCCAAGGGGGGACGTTGAAAGATGCTTCCTTTGGCCAAAGATAGAGAGAGACCACTTCCATAACCTGTGGGAAACTCAGGATGATGCTCTAGGTTGTAGTGAGGATCTCCTGGCATGAAGAACAGAGAAGGCCACGTCTGTGTGGTTTGTATGCCCTCTGTGGCCAGCCCTGAACTCTGCAACGGGTTGGGGTTTAGGGCAATGACCTTCTCAGAGGATGCCCTGTAGATGTGTGACCCCCATAAGCTCAGTCCACGTCCCTGTGGCAGCACTTATATATTGCAGTCATATTTATCCAATTGCTTGGCTCTTCACTTCCAAGTGATGCCTGGGGGAGAGACTTTCACCAAGAGGCACCTTTCCTCCCAGGCACCCAGTTCCCTTCTCTGCTTGTTCCGATCCAAGTCCTTCTTCCTAGAAGAATTAAACCTTTTCTTTAAGGAAATGAAAGGTCCTTTTTTCACCGAGGGTTTGAGGAATTGTTTCACTCCAATGAGAATGTGAAATGGTTCATTGAAACTTTCTGAAGAGAACTAATGAACAGAATTTTCCAACTTGCTCTACTTTGATATATGGTTGGGGTTTTTTTTTCCTCCTCCTTTTTAAATGGATCTTACTTGTAAATTTAGTTACCACCTCTGTATCTCTGCAATTCATTGCTTCCTCTCCTGATGGTGCAATGACTCAACGTGTGAAGCTGCATCATTTTCATGGCCTCCCAAGTCATGCAGGCACGGGGTGACCTCCCCCAGGTGCTGGAGCTGTTGGCTGAGGAGATGGATGTCCACACACCTGCTCCCCAGAGCTTCGCTCAGCCAAGCCCTGTGCTGCTCCTGCAGCACATTCACCTTCAGGCCAGGACTCCTGCAGTATCCTTCTACCTAATGGGCCTTTCCTGGGCCAGTGCAGGAGCCCCAGTTCTCCTAGGGAATGGTGCCGTAGCGGGATGCGGGGCTGAGCAGTCCGACCCCTTCTCCCGAGTGTCTCATCGCCAAGAAATGAAGCACCTGTGAGATGTATTATGAAACAGGGGGCATGTAGGAGGGGAATTGGAGAGGAGGAGAGCCCAAGATGGGCACTGAGGGCCGTCAGAGCAGCGCAGGGCTTCGGTTTAGCTCTGTTCAGCTCAAAATGCAAAGCCACATCCAGGACTTGTGATTGCATGGGCTAGAGAGGTTTAGGGCTGTTGGCCTCTACCCTGCTCACAGGCGCAGGTTGCCTCATGGGGGGTTACTGCTTCCCACTCCATCTGGAGGGGTCTCATCCAGCTCCCATTCCTTGCTCTTGGCAGAAAGGGATTTGCCAGGAGCTCTCTGCGGAGGCCAGCTCTGGTTCGCAGAGCTCATCCGGTGTCAGGAGCGCTGCGGGGAGCCTCTCCTCGTGCTTTTTTCCCTGAACTTTTCCTAACGCCTCCAGAGCAGATCCATCCCGCTCTCTCCCCATCTCCAGCTGCCAGAGCCTGGTTTCCCTTAGAGAGGACTCCCGCTCTGGTTGGGGTTGCGAGCCCCTTTCCTGCCCCACCCTGCAGTGAGTCACATCGCATCTGCTCGGGCTGTTTGTTTGCAGCTGCCTGTCCCGGCAGTTCGGGTCTGTCTCTGTCCTGACGTGTCTCTCTTGGTTTTCTTCTGGGAGAGTCCTGTGGCGAGTCCTCCCTTTTCCCTGCGAGCTGACAGGGAGGGAGGGATCCGCTCTGCCGGGAACGGCTCTGGTGTTGTGTGTCTGTAATGGATGGGGGCTCCTCTGCTGCGAAACATGCTGGGATGTAGGGAGGATTTAGATGGGGGAAGGGACACTCAGGTGCCAAAGGAGCAGGAGGTGCTGAGCAGGACCTGTGCTCCCCCTGCTCTGGTTCCCGTGCAGGAGCCTCCTTTTCCTGCCCAGACCTCCAAAGCTCCATCCACACAAGAAGTCCTACTGGTGCTTGCTTTTTCTGAGGCTTCCCTTGGTCTCTCTCCCCTCCTTGCCTGCTGGCCCCTGCAGTGGTAATGAGGGGTCACTGGGAACCAAGGTGGAGTCTTCCTCCCTTTTGAGCTCCTCAACCCTCCTAGTCAAAGGGCTGAAATGGTCCTTGGGCTGCTGTCCACCCATCCCTGAGAAACACTGGTGTCCGCCAAGTACCTCAAAGAACAGGGGGGAAGTTCTTTGGGACTCTACCCTCAGATTCCCACAGAATCCCATTGAGTTTGCTCTTCCACATCCCCATGGGTGAGCCCCAAACTATGGGCACGTGTCATTGACCAAAAGATGCCAAAGCTCAGGATAACCATTTAGCAATGGCTGCTTGAGTGCAATAGAGGGAGGAGTGGAGAGGTGAGGAGTTTGCACAGGGGAGGAGCGCACTGTGCCCCCAGCTTGCTGTCTGCAGCACACACTTCACTAGTTTGCTCCATCTCTGGCCCTTGGGTGGAGGAAACTGGGAATTCTTCAGCTATTGGAAGGTTTTTCTTGTGATCAGCACATGAGGAAAGTAGATGGGGGATGAACCCCACCCCAACACTCGTTAGTGGTAGGAGGGACATGGATGGATGGATGGGAAGAGATCACACACCTTGCGGGGCAGGGTGAATGTGCGAGTACCAGGTAAGGGGGAGCAGTGCCAAGCCTCTTGCTAAGCCTCTGTCCTACTGCACCTTCCTGCAGCACCCCAAAGGGCTCCAGCACAAGCAGGACCAAACTGCCCACATTGAGCTGGCCTGGGCATGGGGAGAGGAGGTTTCTTATACCCTCTGTTCCAGCCGGCAGGTGTGTGGTCATCCCAGAGCTGGCCCAGCAGAGCCCTTTCCCCTTCCCATCCCACTCCCCTCTGCCCATCCTCTCCCAGCAGCTCCCTCAGCCCTTTCTGGTACTCTGTGGACCAGCAGCTGCCGAGCTGCCTCCTGCCTCCCTGGGTGTCCTCAGCACAAAGCTCTCCTTAGAAGATGGATCACCCCTTGGCTTCAAGGAAGAGCCTTGTACCAAGAACCGAAGCGTCTAATCCTCCACTGAACTGGTACAAAGGCATTCTGTACAGTGTATAAAGAGATCCCTCCTTGCTGTCTTCACTTGGGTTCCTTTCTATAAGGTATAATAGATGTTTATAACCTGATGGCTGTTTTTTGACAATACTCTTGTACCTTCTAAGGGAAAAAAAGCCAAACAAACCAACCAACCAACCAACCAACCCCCGAACAACCCAAAGTATTTATTTGAAAAGTTTATTTTAAAGATAAGGAAAAAGTAACCTATTTATTTTAATGCACCTCTTCTGTTCGGTTTTCTTCTCTTGCAAAGCTGATAATTGTTACTGAACCACTGCTGAGATGACAGAAGTAATTCTATGGTGGCTTCACCAGCCCACGTAGAGCAACTATTCAATAAAAACGCGTATTAATTTTGAACGTGCTCTGCTTCTTGTGTTTGCGGTGGCGGGGGCAGGGCCCAGGCTCCTGGTCTGGTTGGGCTCTTCCTGGCTGAAGGATGCTGCTGGCAGGGACGGGGTGTGGAGGGATCAGTGTCAACTCCAGCCCTCTCCTGGTGCTTCCAGAAAGCCTCACACATCTCAGCATGTGCTTTCCTGCTACAGTGGTCCCAGATCCCAAAGGAAGGGCAGGCTCCTGCAATGAAGGGCAGGAGCAAACAGGGAGGGGCTGATGCAAGAAATCCCAGAGCTTTGGGGGATTTCAGTCACTCCGGAGTTTCCAACACATTCCCAAAGCCTCTGCTTGTGCCAGAAGAGCTGGGGTGCTGCCACAGGCAAATGGACACAGTCCACAGGAGGAGCTGCAGGGTGGGCACTGCTGCCTCTTCCCTCCACCTCTGCCATGTATTCAGTCCAAGGAGGGTGAACTTGGGCCATAGCAGCATAGGTCCTGGAGCAGGCTGGTGCCTCTGATCTCCCAGTGCATAATACAGGGCAGTGTGATGCATTTCTACACATACTGAGCCCAGTAACAACTTCTTGGCTTGAGGTTGTCTTCTGTTCACCTAAAGCTCTTCCCTCATGATGGGGGATCTTTATTAGAGCACTTCCAGAGCATTAAGTCTTTTCACACAGCTTCGGTGGCCAATGAACCCCATGGTTAGTGGCACATCCCTTGTTCCTCTTTGAATTTGGCTCTGTCTGAACCCATTGCCTCCAGCTGGATCATAGGCTGTTTTTTCTAGGCTAGACCTGTGCTCAGGAGCCCTCTCAACCTTTGTGCTTGGTTACAAACACGCATTCTCCTTGTCTCTCACCACCATACCCTTTCTCAGGCTGTTTTTACTGGTTCTGGAGTCCTGTTTGTGCCATTGCTGGTAGCAGAGCATGCTTCCCAAAATGTGTTCCAGTGCTCAGGATCTGCCTCAGGGCTGTGGAGCACAGATGGAGTCCAACCCCTGCTGTGACTCACTCTTTCCCTCCTTTTCAAACAAAAGATGACTTTAGGCCATTTGTCACCCATTGGCTCTTCTCAGTGCCAAAGTCCCTGTCTCTTGAACACAGCCAATCTGTTTCATGCCCAGATGCACAGCCTTCTTCTAACTATGTTAGAGACCTTTTGGTCTGTGTCATATCCCAAGCCTTCTCTGTCCTTATCAGTTCATGCCACTGAATCTTACTGACATCTATGGATCTTTATCAGCTGTGGTCCTGTAGAGGAAGGTTGAGCTCAGGAGCTGAATTGTTTTGTGGGATTAGCAGAGAAGCACAGGTAGGTGGTCTATGGACCATGATTATCTAAAAGAGATGGTAATTGCTTGCTTAGACATTTTCCTTCCATGTAAAAGATGTTATTACAGTGCCAGGAATCTCAGGCAGTGACAACAACTGGGCACAAGCTGTTCCCTGTGAGGGTGCTGAGGCACTGGCACAGGGTGATGGCCCAGAGAAGCTGTGGCTGCCCCATCCCTGGCAGTGCTCAAGGCCAGGTTGGACACAGGGCTTGGAGCAAGCTGCTCCAGTGGAAGGGGTCCCTGCCCGTGGGAGCAGGGGCTGGAGCTGGAGGAGCTTCAAGGTCCCTTCAGCACAACCCAGTCTGGGATTTTGTACTTTTATGAAGACCAGGCAGAGGTGTCGCAGGCTGTAGCACACTGTGCCCCCATAGCAGAGCATGAGGCCTCAGGTAAGCTGGTGACAGCCCTGGGATAACAATCCCCATTCCTTTTTGGCTAACACAGCCAGATGGTTCTCAGAGCATCCTGTCCTAGGAACAGCATGGTCATGGCAAGCTCAGCTCCACAAAACCCTCCCTTAGTGTCAGAGAAGGTTGTCCAGAATTGGATTTCCACTCTTACGGTGTTGAGATCTTCCCTTGCCGTCAGAGCAAGCATTCTTCTGAGGATATCTAGGTATGATCCAACCCTGGGCCTGTGCTGGAAGCCCACCCTAACCCTCACCAGCCTGGGAAGGGTGCTTGGCGTGCTCCAGGAAAGCAGGGGTAGGTGTTTGCAGTCGAGAGGTTGGCTGTCTAGACAGTGGAAAGAAACAAGCCCTCTCAAGGACTCATTCATCTCTCCCTAAGATGGCTAAATAGGTCAGATGACTCATGCCCTGAAAGTGCCTATTTCTCCTCACTGACTACAAAGAGGGAAGGAAGGAGCTCGACAGCCCTCCACACCGGAGACATCTGAAGGTAGCGGGTCTGAACCCGGCTGCTGCAGGATCAGCAAGGAAATTCAGCCCACCCTGAGGATCCAAAGTGCTCTTTGGTCAGTAACTTCATCAGTGACAGTGACAAGGAGATGAAGGAATGATTAAATGCTAGCAGCTTTTGAGCCCATGCTGAAGATGATATGGATGAACCCAGGAGTGCAAATTTGGGTAGCACCAGGTAGAAGAAGGTCAAATCTAGTTCCCTGCTGTCACTGTAGGGACTATAGAGCAGGAGTTTTGGCTGGAGGCATTTGCAGAATGGTTTTTCCACAACCATAAACACCTCCTCCCTTGGCCATAATCATCCTCCCTGTAGTGCTGAGGGCAGCTTATTGCTCTGCAGACCACTGATGTGGCCTGAAGGAGCCAATGCTGCTCTGCTCCGGGCAGATACAAGAGCACAGTCCGATGTTACCCCATGGCCTGCTTTGCTACCTCTGTTCTGAGCTGCTCAGTGATGTATGGGAAATGGGGTCCTGGAGGGGTTCACCTGGGCCAGTGAGGGGGCAGATGTGAGGGTGGCCTTTGAGGAGCCTTTGAACTACCCCAGACAAGAAATGACACCTGCAAGAGGTTTATCCGTGCAATGGCTGCAGCCCTGGAGATGCAGGGGCTTGGTTCCTGTAGGCAAGAGGCTCCCCATGACCCCAGTGATATCTCCTTTTGCCAGGTAGACAGTTTGCTCCAATCCCCCAGGAATGCCTGGAGCTCCTGGGACTGCCCTGATCTTACAGCCCCATGCTTTGGGCCTGCAAAACATCATGAGATTGGCTAAGAAATCAAAATGCAGCTCACAGCAGGTCCTTGTTTTTCATGGCTGCTTTTGGAGGCTGACTGAGTCATGCTCACAAGCCTCCTTTGCCAGGCACCAGGGCTAGCAGCCGCGCTCAAGTAACTCAGTGAACACGGGGTTCTCATGTGAGCCCAGGAGGCGGTGGCTCAACCCCAGACATCACAGCCTGGGGACCAGGACCCAGCCTGGACACCCTGGAATGTGCCAGAGAGGGCAGAAAGGTGCAATGGGCAGAAAGGACCTTGAAGTGGCGGTGATGCACAGGGAGCAGGAGGGGCAGGAGGTCCATTCCAGTGTTAGGACCTTGGGAAGGGGCTGATGCTGAGGGTATTTCTTTGCAGAGCAAAATATTTTCCTGAAATGAAACTCAAGCTCCAAATCCTCCTGGGTGGCTTCTGGAGGATTTATTTCCTGTATCCTCTTCCCCTGTGCCTGGCTATTATTCATAAGGACATTTGCATGAAACAGTAGGATCTCAGTCTTTTGATGTGCAATTATCATCTGCAGAAATGACTAATCAATTAAGGACAGTCACTACCAGGCTTTCTATTTATTTCTTTCTCACTGAAACCAGAGTGAATGTGCCCTTTTTCACAGGAAAAATGCTGGTTTTTTCCAGCCATCACTGCTGAAAACTTCCCGATGGATCTGAGGATGACATCATGCCCTTCTTGGCCTCTGCTGTTGTCACCAGCAGCACTGAGCTGGCCACGCTGCTGACAGTGAGCAGGCAGATGAGCAAGCCTGTGTCACCAGTCCTGCCAGCCCCACGGTGCCAGCAGGAGCAGGGACATGTCAGGGCACACTTGAGAGCAGCTCAGACAGGTAAAAAGGTGCCCAGATGTGGAAGCATGAAGATACTTCATCCTAAAGGTGCTCCTCTGTGAGATGGTGCAGCTAGAGGAGAGACCAGACTTACACTGCAGGTCTGGACTCGCCCTAGACATAGGGGCATTTGGATTTGAAGGGTTTAACCCATTGTGTTGCTTCTTCAGACATCAATAGAGAGCTTTAAAATGCAGTTGGCTGCAGAGCCAGGGGCCGACACATTGCTGGTTGTGCTTGTAAAGGGTTGGTGGTAACCCCAGGAAGACCAGCAGCCCTGCAGCTTGAGGCATCAGCACCCAGTAGCTGCCAAAGATGAAGTGAGATGTCCATCAGGAAGAGCATGTCAGTGACCGGACTAAAACTGGGCGATGAAGCTCCTGTCCCTCCTATTCTCTGTGCGCCATCCCCAGGTTAAGATCCTTTCTGCACACTGAAGCTTTCTGCCCTCTCTGGCACATATCTGGGGTGTCCAGATGGATAAAATCACAAAGCGCTGGGTGGGATCCTCTGCAAGAGGCAGGAGGGCCGGGCTGCCTCTCCCAGACACATCTGGTGTCACTGGAGTCTCCTGTCAGGAGTGCCCCCGTTTCTCTGCATGGTGCTGTCTGTCTCAGCAGTTGTCCCCACTCTGTTACAGGGAGCCAGGATTGGGGTGGGCATGGATGGAGGAGCAGGAAGCCAGCAGACAGCTGTGGGTGGGCTGTGGGGAAAGCTGCTGGAGGTGCAGAGCAGGGTGGTAGTGCTGGGATGGAGAAAAAAGGTGACAGCAGAGTCCACGGTAGGAATGAGATGAGCCAGCACAAACCACCTTATCCAGATGCTTGTCCGGACTCTTGTGCTCCAGTGATTAAGGGTGGTGTTGGCCTGGATCTATGGGTGCATCTCCAACAGGGCATTGCTGTCCAAGATGAAAGGGTGACCGCAGGTCTTGGCCAGGAGAAGCAGGTTCTGCACGAGGGGACTGAGGCACTCCTGTGTGTTCACAGAGCACAGGGAAACTGAAATGAGGGTCCAGGAGGTTCTGGATTCCCACATATGCACATGTAGACACCCAAACTCCCCCCATGTTCAGCAGCTGGGGGGGCAAATGAGCTTCAGAGCAATGAGCCAAGGGACAGGGGAGCTCAAGGGGCCTTGCACTTGCCAGATGCTCTTGGGAAGGTGTGCGGGAAACCTTTGTGGTTGAGCATGCCGAGCACTGCTGCTACCTGTGCTTGTCACTGCAACGGGCATCCCAGGGAGCAGATCCCACCCCAAAGCCTGGGATTCTCCTTTGGCTTCTCACACCACAGCTGCTCCCAGAGACTCCGTGTGACTCTGACGAGGGGCATGAAGCTAGGGGTGTTCTGGGGAGACGAGGACAAGATGGAGCTGAAGAAGAAGCAGAGCTGTTGTGTAACAGCCTGCTCCTGGGGAGAGATCACACCACAGCGGAGACGGGCCCCAGAGAGGAGCGGCAGGACGGAGGTGACCAAATGAATTGCCACCAGGCAGCTCAGGAGACACTGTAATTGGAAATAAATGAGGGCTGTGACACCTGGCTGCGCATCAGTTATCTATAGCGTTCCCTTCCTGAAATAACCACCTCTGAGCAGCCCGCACAGCCGAGGAGACGCAAGTGTAAAATAGGCCACTCCAGCAGGGACCCGAGGCCCCTTTATTTTTAATGGGAGCTCTCAGAAGGGTTAATTACTTGGTGCTCGCAGTGGCCTCTGTGTAGGGTATGGGCTCCCCTCGCCACCAGCGGGTACTGCCGGCAAGGGGAAGGTGCCCCCCGTCACACTTGCCCTTGGGCAAACACTTGGGTTGCAGGTTGACATAAGTGGGAGCTTTCCTGGCTCTCCAGCCTCAGGCAGAAACCCGGACATCCTGGGGATATCCAGGATGTGGTGCTCTCTCTCCATGGAGCTTTGGGTGGCTGGGGTAAGGGGTAGGGGCAGCAACTCATCCCAGCTCAAAAATGCCCCCCAAAGTCCTCTAAGAGGGTCATATACAAGTCACTGACCCCACACTGGCAGTATGCAAGGATCATTCTCAAGTGCTTTTATTCTTGATGGCATATGAGGCTCACAGAGCCTGGCATGGACTGTGCCTCCCCCTGGAGAGAGGGGAAAGCAAAGGTGAGGAGAAAGAAAGGTCTGCATGGGACTGGCTTGGGTTTGGTGCTGACACCAGGAATTAAACTCTTCAGCCAGCAGCCAAAGCCACACCAATCAAAGTACCCCTCTGGCCCTTTCCATTCCTTATGGATGCTGTGGGTTGATCACACCCTCCCCCTGCAGACACCTGGGAAGCGCTCAGCACCTTGGGCAACCAGGATGTTTAACAGGAACTGGCTGATGAGGTGATACCTGGCTTGCACAGCAGTGCCTGATGACTTGGCCATGCTCTGTCCTGCACCCCTTGGAAGTCTGGTACTTGTGCTGGGGTGTAGTTTCCTCCCAGCGATGGGTATGACACTGTGCACGACCTCTGCCCAAGGACACAGCGTGTTGGTGTGTCTGGAAGGGGAGATAGAACATCTGCCTGCCTTTACCACAAGGTCCCTGGCAGCCTTGCTGTGCCAGGACTCAGCACCAGATGCTATGGAGGTAGGACCCTCAGCAGCAAGTCAAGCAGACGCTAGCTGGTCATTACTGGGGAAAGAGTCTGGCTTAGACTTAACTGCAGGCTTTTCCTCTCTGCTGAAGATAAGCTGGATTAAATCTGCTTTTGGAAGCAGTACCAGAAAAGCCCTGCTGTCCCAAGGAGACACGACAAGCTTTTCCCTTTTCATCTGTTCTTCTCCTAGCTCTAAAAATGCAAGCAGCCAGAGCAGAAAGCTGTTTTGCACAGAGGAGAGGCGAAAAAGCCAACACATGCCCAAGAGGCAGGTCTGTGCCTGGGAAGAGTGGCTTCAGACCCAGTGGCCCTTAACTGGTGCAGGCACAGCTCACACAGCCCCTCAGCTTGGTGGGTGTGGGATCTCACCACTGTGCCTGTGACATGGGGTGCAAGGCAGGGATGTGCACCCATCCATGGGTCTCCTTCCCCAGGGAAGAGGCTCAGCCATGCCAGAGGCTTGAGGTTTGGGGGAGAGAAAACAGGTCTCCTGGGACAGGCATGAACAGTTCCTGTCTCATACCAAGCTGTGCTGCTGCTTTATGTTACCTCTTTTGGCATCCCAATTCTTAGTGGTCCTGTTGCTCCCACTCATTAATGGAGGCAGAGGAATGGACAGGCAGACGGAGCTCTGCTGTTGCCCTGGACCGAGCTGCATGAAAAGAAAAGCAAGAAAGAAAAGCAAGCAAGAAAAGCTCTCCCTCCCCCTCCAGCCCATGCAGCTGAAATCTCGCACTGAAAACGTGGCCAAGGCTCTCTCTGCCCTTTGCAGTGCAGGTTGCAGGGTCGCAGGGACATGGTCCCCCGGCATCGATCAGGGCTCTTTGGGGTTAGCATATGGCACCAGCTTCCAAAAGGCGAGCAGCTAAAAAAGAATTAAGTGGGGGCAAAGAGTGGAACGTACCAGATTGAACCGCTGACACACGGGGGTCAAAGAGCACCACAGATAAAGGGATGCTGGAATGGCCTGTGCCGTATCAGAGATAAATAAGCACTAAAAATCAAACACCCCGCAATGCTCAGCCTAAACCTAACTGCGTTTCAGAGGGAGAGAAATGGGCTGGCATGGAGAGTAACTGACAGGGAAAATATCCCTGTTTGTGTCTAGGGCTGAGGGTAAGAGAGCCTTACCTGGACAGTGCCCTATGGGCTTTGTCAACTGCCCCAGAGAGGGGCAGGTTCCTGAGAGGAGAGGTTCTCTGCCCCTGTCACTTCCCTTCTCCCTCATAGTGTTTCCTGGGTTTCATCCCTTGCTTCTGCTGACTCTGTGTCGTGTGTGTGGGACATGGGTCCTCAGCTCCAGACACATGCTGGAGGAGTCATGGATGGAGACTAGCTGTCTCCCAGAGGAACAGGAGGCTGTCAGAAGTCCAAGCCACAGCAGGTTGAAGATCTTAAACTGGATTTTCAAACTCATTCTCCATCTCCACATGGAATGGCAGCCTCTGTGATCTCCAGAGTGGCACTGAGAGCGAAAGGTACATGGCCTGGAGGAAAAAGGTATGAAAAGGAAGAAGCCTCTTGGTTAATGGATTTACCCAGGGCATCCTGTGCTTGTTCCAGCTCTTCCCAACAATGCAGTGCTCTGTGGAACTCCACTTGGCAGTACTGCAGCTTTGTTCCTCTCTCCTGTGTGGGCCATGTAAGGAGAGAAGGACACATGGTGGTCTCATCTCTGCCTTTACTAACCCCCCCTCCAAATCCATACAGTTGAGTGCTGGGAGCCTGTGGCTCTATGGACAAATCCATGAGCTTGTTTTCCCACCTGATTTTCATTGGCTCCTTCTTTCCCTTTGTTCTTCTGGAGTCTTTCATACCCAGCCAAGGTGCTCTGTCTTCTTCCCCAGCGCTGTGGCAGGGACATGTGCATCTCTGCTGCTTAATGTGTCTCCTCTGTTTGCTTCCTGATGGAATGAATTGCTCGGTGTGGTTTGCAGCAGGGCCGAATGTGCTTCCAAATGCAGACTATGCATCCAGAGCCTTGTCACCATGTGGTTCCACACAAACACTTCCACCATGGACACCAAAGCATCTGACTGTGAATATCCAACAGCAATTTCTCAACATCTCCTCCCTGAGCATTTCTAGTTGCTTACTAAGGAAAAGGACCTCCTGTAGCACTGATCACCTTCCAGACACTGTCCTTTCCCTGGCTGCCAGGGTTAAAACCATCCAGAATTCAAGTGGGCTGAGAGGCAGCTCAGCAACTGAGAAAGGCAAGAGAGAAAGAGAGCTGCTGAATGCTTGGAAGAGCAGGGAAGCGCCTGTCTGTGGAGCCCAGTGGCACATCTAGCGGGTCCTGCCACATCTGCCCTCTGCACTGAGCTCTCCAGTGTGCCAGACAGGATGAGCAGCCTGGAATTTTGTGCCTTCATCTGTTTTCTTCTACATCTGTGGAGGTGGAACGCTCTAAATGGCAATTTATCCCTTCCACTCTGCGCTTCCCCCTGGGTTTGTACTTCTCATGAATGTCAGTGAATGTGTTCTAGCACTGCTGTGCCATGAGCAGTCAGTGCTCAGGAATGTTGCCTTCTCTTTTTTCATGGGAAATTTAGTAGCAGATGGAGCCTCACAGCCCTGCGAATGAAGTGCTCAGAACTGACAGCACAACATGACTAGCAGCAGTGTGATCCTCCTCCCCTCTTCTCCACCTCTGAGGCTCTGCTGGTGCCGAGTGAATAATTCAGCATCCTTCTGCCATTCAGCAAACCCTGCCCGTGAGCTGCGCCAGGATCATTTTTATTCACTGGATGCCTGGATGCAGTTTTCCAGCAAACCCTGTGTGCAAACAAATCGGAGCTGACTGCTGGGCAAGTGCCAGTGCTTATGACTGTCTACTGGTACAGCACGATGAGATGCCCACATCCTGTTGCACCATCTCCTCTGCTCAGGAGCTGTTTCCCAAGCCCACAAGTGACTTTGATGCTGAACAATCATGGTTTCCTATCGGAGAGGCTGTTTTCAGCAGGATACTTGTGCTCATGACGTTCTGCTGTTCCCTGGGAACACTTGAAAGACATGAGGCTGCCCAGCCTGGTCTGTAAAAGCCATTGCGGATATCGCTGATGGGGCTCGTGGGATCTGACCAAGAAAAACATTTACGAGCCCTTTTGTTTGTGCTCCATTTGTCCATTTCTGCCTCATTCCGGCACCAGGGTAACAGTGTCAGGAGGTGAGAGTGGCATCTGGTTGGGTCCCTTCGTTGTCATCTCCCATCTGTGCCACCCAGGGACCATGCTGGAGCTGTGGCTGCAGTCAAAGCTGGGCAGGTGCCACCAGCCAGAGCCAGGCTGCTTTGGCTGCAGGTGAACTGGTCTTGCTGTTGCCTCACAAAACCCACTGATTGCTTCCAACCCACTATAGATGCCTGCAAACGACTTGCAGTGGGGATGGAAGGTCCTGCTCACCACTGTCCCCTCTGCAGACAGATGTGGCAGTTTTTCTGGGTCTGCAGACAGATGTGGCAGCTTTTTTGGGTCTTCCAGAGCCTTGCAGTTTTGCAATGGATCATCCAGACATCCGCTGGGAAGTGTGATGGATATGAAGGCTGCAGTGGACAGGTAAGAAACCTCTGAGTGTGTTGGACAGATGCCTGGAACATTAGGCTATTATTGGAAGCATGAGGCTCTTATGGTAAGTAATTGTAATGTTATTGGGCGTATTGCTTAAATAGTCCACTTCACTCCCCTGTGCCGCAGCTGATATTGGAGGGAGCGGGGTGTGTGAGACCGGACCAAGAGGAAGGTGAAGTGTCTTTGCTTAGATGGGATGTAAAACGGAGATCCAGGGCAGCCATGGGGATGAAAAGTCTCTCTGGCTCCTTTCCTGAGCACAAGGGTGTGTGTCCTGCTGCCCTGCAGCCTGTCCAGCCCAAGAAGCTCTTTTCCATCTCCCTCCAAGTTCCTGTGTACTCACAGATGGATGTGGTGCTCTTCTCCTCTTCCTGCCCCTGGCCAGAGAGGGGAAGTGCTTGAGGAGATGCAGAAGATAGTGGTCCCTTCAACATGGGGGAGTACTGTGGGCCCAGAGCTTGTTTGCAGCATGAGGGGAGAACACCACAGCATTAGGTCACGTCAGGAATGGGCTGGTGCTCATCCTCATGGCTGGCAGCGCAGCTCCACAATGCCCTCATGGCACGTGGGGATCACCAGTGCCTGGTCATTCCCAGCAGCTTTGTACATGTGGAATTCTGTAGGGATGCAAGAGCCCTGGCCTCTCAAACTTTGAAATGCTGCTGTGATGAATATCAGTGATGCGGGATATGGACCTTTGGCAGGGAAAACCAACACACCAGGAATGTCCTGATCCATCTCTCCCTTTCAGGACCTTTCAGGGTCAGGATGATCACCATGGAAAGGCAAAGCTCTAGTCTGAAGTCCCCTTTGGTTTCTCCCTACATCCTGGCCAGACTTCACCACCAGACGACCAAGTGCTGGAGACCATGTTTCCACTGAGATGGAGGCTCAGAGCTTGCCTGGGATTGGTGGCTCATCTGGTCAACACTGGGGCCGTTGGTGTCTCTGGGAAAGCTCAGCCCCACTGTATGCCGGTGGGGATGGAGAAGGGACCCTTTTGGCTCTTAGAGGTGGAGCACTGGATGCTGTTTCCCCAAATCCCAGCCAGGAGGAGCCTCTTTGCAGCCTGGGAGATGGGTATGGATTTCCAAAGGACGTGTGGCCCTGCACGTTGTAGAAGCATCCAGGTCAGAACAGGCAGGGCTTAGAGATCAATATGATATTTGTCCTCTCCTGAGCACCTAAGGAAGAATAAGAACATCTCCAGATCTAGAACCAGCAAGGGCAGCTATGGCAACTAGGCCATCCTGGCCTGAAATAGCCCATGGGGCAGGATTAGCATCACTTTTCCCCAGGGATGTGCCAAGTGTTAAGAGGACTCCCTAGCAAACTGGGTATTTGCCTTTTTTTCTCCTATTCAGCCTAAAGGAGCTTCTCTTTTCACTACCCATCCTCTCTAGCTCTCCTAGGCAATACCCTGTCACTCCTCAGGCTTGTGGCTCATCCTGGAGTTACTCACAAGCAGTGAGCCATTTCCACATTGTCCCCGTACAGTTGATCATGAACACTGGGCTGCCAACATCTGACAGCTATAAATAGCCCAGAGCTTGTAGGAGGCAGGAAAATGCCTTTGAACTCCCCAGAAATCAGATGGAACCGGACAGCTGCAGAGGGACAAACTGGAGTTATTTGGCTAAAAACATACCTGGGCTCTGTTTGCTCTGTGGGATCATAGGGAGAGGTTGGAGGTGGTGTGAGTAAGTAGTTCAAGTGGGCAAGTAGCCGTTGGGATGCACTGGCTCCAATGCAATCTCAGCTGGTGATGTGCTCTCTGAGAGGGAGGGAGATGGGGAAGGTTTGATTTGAGTTCAGAATATGAGAGCAGAAAGGCCCCCATCGTGTTTGACGTGGGCCACAGCCATGTCAGACCCATGGGCTGCATCCTGCTCCTCTTGCCCACCCCACACCCAGTATAGGCTTGGCTCAGCTTCACCACCTCCTCTTCCAGCAAGAAGGTGCCTTGATGAAACCACGGAGCCACTTTTGGGGACTCACTTCTGCCCGCTCTGCCCAGCCCTTCCTGCTGCCTCCCTCACCTTCCTCCCCATCAGCCCAACCTCCTCCTCCTCCTCCTCCTCCTCCTCCCGTCGTCCTGGAAACCAGAGGCCGGGACGCCTCGGCCCCGGCTGACAGCCCCACAACAAAGGCGGCTTTCAGAGTGCCGGTGGGACGGGGTCGTCCCCAGCTCGCCCTGCACAATGTGGGGTGGTGACTGCTGGGGGTGGCCCGAAGTCCCGGGGGATGCCCGGGTCTCGGCGGGTCCCCGGGTCCCCCCCTTGCTGCCTCCTCCCTCCAAGGGACAGGGTTCAGGGGCTCCTCTCGGCGACAGGGCGAGGGTGGATTAAGGGGGGGGCAAGGCTCATTCTTGTCGCTGGTGCAGGGTGCAGAGTGGGTCAGCCGTTCTCGAAAGCCCTCACACTCTCTGGTGGGTCCCCGTGTGTCATTCAGCATGAAGGAAGTTGTCCATCAAATGTGGGAATACCCGAATCCCGGAGCATAGCAGGAGGCTGAGCAGAGGGACAGTATAGTGACTTCTGCACAGATGCTTTTCCCTTCTCCCCCTTCTCCCTCAAATAAGCTACACTTCCTCAGGCCCATCAGGCCCAACGAAGTCACTGGGGTGAGAAAACAGTGTCCCTGCAGCAAGACTTTGCATTTGCCTGGGTAAAGCAAAGGGGCTGGAAAGCCATTTCAGGTAAGAATATGACAGCAGGGAAAGGTTGCTCTGCTGAGTCTTTTTGCCTCAACCAAAAGTGAATCTGCCTCAAAGTGCCAGCAGTGCCAGACACAAAGCGAGGATGAGCACGGGATTTTGGAGGCAGGCAGAGCATGGAGGCAAAAAAGCTTTCCCCAAAATATGAAGCAAGAAAGAAGAACTGCCTCCAACTGCCTCCTCCAACTGCCACCTCTGTCCTCTCCTGGCTTGCCCCTGGCTCAGCACAGGGCCCCTTCACCACCCTCTCATGCAGGGACAGCCAGTGAGTATCTGCCGCTTGGGTGGGTATTTCTGGGAAGCCACTGGTGTGCGACAGAGGAAGGAGCCGCGGTGACTGCAGGCAGGGAGTGCTCCTCGGATCCACCCTCCTGCTCCTTCCTGCCTTGCAGCCGGGGCCAAGCTCTTCTTGTCCCCTGCCTCCTGCCTGCACTGCCTAAAAATAACCCCCGGTGCGGGTCTGGGGAAGAGCTTCTGGGCTGGAGGTCAGCCCTGGGAGAGAAATGACACGGGGAAGCTGCAGTCAGGGCCCCCTGGACAAGCTGACCCATGGTGTGTTTGGTGCTGCTCCATCAGCCTTTGAGAGCAAGTGGTACCTTCTCACCAGGGATGGAGGGGCCCGAGCCACCAGGTCACTCCGTGTTCCAGGACACAGGGTGGGAGAAAGTTCTCTCATTGCGTCCTCCCCATCGAAACGACAGCCTTGGCTGCGGCCAGCAGAGGAGCTGAAGTTGTTGGCTTTCCCTAGGAGTGCAATTTGGGTCCTGCTGGGACGATGATCCAGATCCCATTGGGGTGGTGGGAGCTCTATGGCGATTGGGGTGCTGAGGCTCTAGAAAATTCCTACTACTCCTTTCCCCCCAACCAGACTGTGCTTCAGGGGTTTTTGCCTGCCAAGCTATGGCTTGGACCTGCAACCCTGTTGGACCCAGCAGGCTCTGTCTACTTATTATGGAAAATCAATGGTTTAAAGGCTCTTCCTTGCAGAAACAGCCTGTTATTCCATGTCCCTGGAGTTCATCTCACTGTGGGTGAGGATGCAGATGCCTCTTTATGCTGGCGGGCTTACACCGCTCATAGCAAAGATTGGATGGTAACAGAGCTGTCCCACTCCATGCAGGCTGGCCCTGTCAACATGCCCATTTTGGGTGGGCTGGTGGCCCAGGTGGATGTCCCAGGACCCTGGCACATCCCACATCCTGCCTCTCTGCCTCCTGACACAGCCCTCGTCTTTATATAGAATCCTGGAATCATGGAATGTGGCTGCTGCTTCCTGTTTGTGGGGTGCGTGGGGAGGATTCCCGCTCCCTCACTCATTCTTTTCCCTCTTGGCCAAGGGCAAGAGGGAGCCAGTGTCCTGGGAAAAGTAAGACTTGAAAGCAGAGTCAGACTCCTGGTTTCCAGGAGGCTCTGGGGGGTGGATGATTTCCTTTTGGTCGTTTCCTTTCCATTCGAGTGTGGGTTAAAATTATGCTTCCGCTGACATCACCCCTGTCCCTTTTCGGAAGGGATCTGGTGGCTCCAACCTCCCTGAGCACCCCAGGGCTTTGCATTCCATGAGAAACGCGCCTGGAATGAGCAGCCGGGGCAGCCCAGGCCAGCTGCTGCGGACTGGGAAGGACCAGCAGGGAAATGGGACTCTTGGACTTCTCGGTGTGGAGGAGGGGGAGCATATAATGTAATGAGGCTTCTGGGTGTTGCTCTTTGCACAGGGGGAATTCAGCCTCGTTTGCTACCCAAGAAGGGAGGGCAGCTTGGGAAAGCTCAGCTCTTCCACATCCCAAGCAGCGGTTCCCATGGAGGAAGAGGATGAGAGGCCGTGTGCTCCAGAGCTGCTTGTGGCTGTTGCGTGCTCTGGATCTAGGCAATCCTACGCAGGTGCCATGGGACAAGCAGGTACCCCTGTCCCCGTGTCTCCATCCAGACCCCATCAGCACAGGTCTCAGTGGGTTGGGGCTGAAGGTTTAACCCATAAACATTAATAAGATCAATCAAAGCGGTCACACACTCTCTTCCAAGGCTGGCAACCCCTGTGGGGCCAGCACCTCACTGTCTCACATGGATCCAGCCCAGAGTGTCTCCAGCTTTATAGAACTCCCCTTTCACATCCCTGGGTCATGAGATGACCCAGCATCTTCCCCACACACCAACTTTATGGTGGTGACACCTCAGTTACCTCCCTTATGGAAAGGCTGAAGCTGCTGGCAGCAGGGCAATGGGGCAGGTTGGAGATGTGTGGAGGGATGAACGTAGAGTTGGCTGAAAAACAAGACCTTTGCTGCTCCCCAGCTATGATGCCTTGGGAGAGAAGCGGGAGCCTTTTCCCCTCTGGAGCCCATGGGGATGCGGATGGGGCTCAAGCAGTTCTCCCTCGGTTGCTGCACACATGCTGAGAGGTCCCAGGGATCCCAGAGGAAGGGCTGTGGCTGGTGGCCCCAGATGTTTATCCAGCTGTGGCTTCACGCTGTTTGCTTTGTGCTGAGTGGCCCTGAGCTTTCACCAAGTATTCGGTGTGGGGGGGTGAAGGGTCCATGCAGCCATGCCCTATGCTCCAGCTTGGATGGGGAACAAGGGAAGTATCTGCCCTGGTCTCTGATGGATGAAGCTGCTGAGGAAGGGTTTCTCCCTGAGCTCTCGCAGCTTTCCCATCCCGAGGAAAGCTTTTGGGAAGTGAGAGGTCAAATGACTGTTTGGGAGCTGCTCCCTCCAAAGAGGCCATTCTGTTGTGCCAATCAGCTTCAGAGTAAGCTTCAGGAGGGAAAAGCTGTCCTAACAAAAATGTGTCTGTGGAAAAATGGGATGTTCCAACTCCTTCAGCACTGCCAAGGATGGGGCAGGCACAGCTTCTCTGTGCCAGCTCCCCAGCACCCTCACAGGGCAGAACTTCCTCAGTTCCCATCTCAGTCTCCCCTCTGACAGGTTAAAGCCACCCCCTGTAGCTTTGAAGACGCCTGAACTCTGTGTCTAGAGACCTGCTGGATGCAGACAGCCCAGTGGTGGGGCAGAACATGGGGCAGGGTGGGAGGTGGGCTCGGGAAGGCAGGACGCGGTGGATGGTCCTTTCGCTGGCACGGGTTGCTGGTGCAGGGGATGTGGTGCCGCAGGGTGAACCTGAGAAGCGGGTTTGTCCTGGCGTTCCCTGGGGCAGGTACCTGGGACCCGAGCAAAGGAAAACCCCTGCTCCAGGTGGCAAACGCCTCCCCTCCTCTCAGGCAGCGGCGGTGTCCAGGTGGGAATCACAAGTGGTGCGATCGCGCCATCTTGTGCCCTAACCTGTAAGTGCAGCAGAACTGCCGGGGACGATAACGGGAGCAAGCGGCGCGGCTGCTCCCAGCCGGGCATCCGGCTTCCTCTCCATTGCCAGGTCCATCAGAGACCCCCCCCCCGTCGCATTGCTCGGGCAAGGAGCTGAGGAAGGGGCACGACCCGGCAGCCCTGTGTCTGTGCTGGGTCAGTTTATCTAGATCCATTTCTGACCTGTCTCACCGTGTGCAGAACCCACCAACAAACCCATGTGGGACAGGAGATGGGGCCTCTGCAAGCCTAAGGGGCACCCTCTGGCTCTCCCTTGTGTGTTCAGTGACCTCAGCCTTCGTCTCACTGGACCCCAAGAAGTTTAGAAGAGTGAGAAAGCTCTGGTGACTTGCAGAAAGGGGTGTGTTTGTGCCCAAAGGTACCATGGAGGATTGGTTCTCAAACTAGTGCTGCTCTGGTCACTGATCTGATCATATTCAGCCTTGCCTTGGCTAACTCAAACTAGATGCATGCCATTAGCTCCCACCTAGATCCCTCCATGCTTATGACCTGCCGGTAGTGTGTCTGCCAAGGATGGGAGCCATGGCTCTTCAGCTGGGAAAGCAGCAAATACCGTGCAGGAAATTCCATACTCCGGCACCCCTCCCCACCAGCAGCCTTACGGCTCTGTCCTTACTCTCCCCAGAGTCTTTCCTCCTTTCAGAAGGGTGGGATCCAACAAATTCTGCTGGAATTCCAGCTCTGCAGGGATGCTCTCCATGAGTGCTGGAGCACAAAGTACCTCTGCTAGGAGGGCTGAGCCTGGAAGAGGTGTTGGAGCAAGAACCCATAAACCAGGGATGCTCTGGCAGGCGCAGCAGCATCTCCCTATAAGACCTCACGCACCTCCTGCCTCCTGCCAGGGAGAAATGCAATCACATCTGTCCATCTCTGGCTCAGGCCTGGGGTTGACCTTGACCTACAATGAACCTCCTTTGTTCACCTGGCTTTAGGACTGCCCAGTCATGGGAAAGCAGCACAAAAGGGGCTGAGGGCAGCCTGGGAGCTGGGGGAGTACGAGTAGAGACTGCTGTGCCCTCGATCACATAAACCCAGGAGTTAAAACTGCTTATGAGAAAAGTGCCTTCCTGGTGATTTACGGCTCCAGGCTGGGGAGTGCAGGGCTGCGGTGCAGGGGGATGGTGCTCTTCCCCTTTTCCTGCTTCCTGCAGTATTTTAACTTGGGAAAGGTGCTGCCACTTAGATCAATCCCCAAATTCCCACTGCAGAGGGAACCTTCCTGGTGAAAGGGTTTGTAAAAGTCATTCAGAAGTCATTTGAATTTGTAAAGCTGGAGCTCCCTGCAGCACTCCCACTTGCTTTGATAGCAGGAACAGACTTGAATTAGCCCTGCTCCTTGTGTGCCTCTGAATGGTTTGAGTGTCATTTCAGGCCCCTGGATGTTCCGTTGGTGGCTTGGGCTGGATGACACACTGAGAGCAAGGGTGGTTGCTGATTTACCGGTGCGTCTCCAGCCTGAGAGTAAGGATATAGAATCAGAGACTGGTTTGGGTTGAAGGGGCCTTAAAGCTCCTCTGGCTCCAACCCTTGCCACGGGCAGGGACCCCTGCCACTGGAGCAGCTTGCTCCAAGCCCTGTGTCCAACCTGGCCTTGAGCACTGCCAGGGATGGGGCAGCCACAGCTCCTCTGGGCACCCTGTGCCAGCGCCTCAGCACCCTCACAGGGAACAGCTTCTGCCTCAGAGCTCAGCTCAGTCCTCCCCTGTGGCAGGTNGATGGGGCAGCCACAGCTGTGCCCTGTGCCACACACCCTGTGCCAGCGCCTCAGCACCCTCACAGGGAAGAGCTTCTGCCTCAGAGCTCAGCTCAGTCCTCCCCTGTGGCAGGTTAGGACAAGGAGCCATTCGTCTTGACCCTGAGAGGAGCAAACCAGAACATTCGGAAGCAGCCACTTGTACTTCAGTTGTGTCCATGGACGATTTCACCCCTATTTTTAAAGGAGAGCAGTGTGTTTTCTCCCTGCAAGCATTGCTGGCTGCCGGCTGGAGTGCAGGAGCTGTCGCCCCACAGTGATGGGTGCCTCATGGGAGAGGCAGCAAAGCAGAACCCTGTGAGATGTCACAGTGCAGAGGAAGGTGGCATGTCTCATGCATCACCATCCGGGATGTCACCGAGCTCATTGAGATAAATGGGGAGATGGCCCCAGGAGCGCTCAGGAGTCACTTCCATTTAGCAGCTCACAGGAGCCGGCTGCAGACAGGTCAGCAGGAGACAAATCGCAGAGCTGCTCCGGCCCTCACAGCACCTCCATGGCCTCCTCTGCCCTCGCTCCAACAGCTCCACGTCCCTCTTGTGCTGCTGCCCCAGAGCTGGATCAGGGCTGCAGGGGGGAGTCTCTCCAGAGCACAGCAGAGGGGGAGAATCCTCTCCCTGACCCTGCTGCTCATGCTCTGGGGGTGCAGCCCAGCACGCAGGAGGGTTCTGAGCCATTGCTCTGAATGGGGAATTGTTTCCCAGCAAAATGGGTGTGCGGGGAGGGGAGAACGTGTCAGGGCATAAAGGGACCGCAGCAAAGAAGAATGGGGCTTTTAATTTAAAATGAAATGCCCAGGGAAGTGCCTTGATGGAGATGTGTCAGGTCATGGAGGACTTCGAGGGAAGTGCTGCAGGTCCCTGGGCAGGCATTGGAAATCAGATTCCAGAGGAGTGCTCTGGAGACACCCAGCATAGCCATGAGCAGGGAGAGGTGGGAAGCTTGGCCCCTTCCAGGCTCAGTTGCTGCTGGTGCCTCCACTGGGAGTGGGGATTCTATTCCAGCATCTGTGTTGCTACTTTAGGCTGAGCAGACCAGGCTTTCATCTTCAGACTGAGCTCAGAGATTCTCCACTTTACAGGGAAACTCCTGAACTTAGGAGCCGCCTGTCCCCAGGGCGGTGCTTTCTTGAACGTGAAGGAGAGAAGTGCATCATGGTGGAGGATCCCCTGGGAGAAGGAGCTGCCACTTCCCCAACTCCCAGGGAACAGATCCACCTGGATCCTGCCAGTGTGTGGACCCGAGCTGTGTTTAAGGCCTGGAGTTTTCCGTGCCTCCTTTGATTCGACTAACTGGCCGGTGAGCTGCAGGAAGGCCCAAGAGCCAGGCTAGGATGAGGTGAAATAAGAGTGCAGAATAAATCATGAGCCAATTCCCAGCGCTTTCTTGGCCGAACAGGAATGGCTCAGCAGTGTGATGGCAGAATTAACAGAATTACTCTACCCACTGGCCCAGGCCAGGCGAAGAGTGGGAAAGCCAGGCTGCTGTTCCAAAGGGAGATGCTTATGGAAGTGATTGAGTGAGTCCTGGGACTCGGATCTGGGAAGAGAGTGGCTTGGTCATGGGGAGCCATGACTTCCGTGCTGGACCCAAGTGTGCTCTGCTCTGCTCAGCTGCTGCCACCCAGCTTTCCCATTCAACATTGCCACCTTTCTTACCCGCTGTGCTCCCAGAGAATCAAACCCAGAAATTCCTCTTGATGGACCCAACCTTACAGCTACTTTGTACCTACATCTGCTTTCTCTAATCTTTAACTTGGATCCACTGCAGGCAGGTATTGTCTTGTTTTGCTTCTCTTTTCTCACGCCACACTCTTGTTTTTATATGCTTCTGTGCTAAACCTTCATGGATGCCCCCATGTAAAATCTGGTTCTTATCATGGCTTTTGGCAAAGGTGGAGCTTGTAAGACTTTGACTTACCTGAATTAGGAGGGTTCATATTCCAAGAGACTTTGGCTTTTAACTAGGTTCCATTGTAGGATCAGTGGCTAAAAACTGATGGCTGTAATTCTGACTTTACTTCTCTCCCAGTCCTTTTGCAGTGAGTGTTTTATAGTGAAATCCTACTTCTTGCATCTTTCCAGATCTCCCATTGGAGGATCTGTCCTCTGCAAGCAGACAAACTGGGTAAGAGCTTTTAAGAGCTCTCCTTTAGCTCAAGCAGTAGAAGACCATGTGCAGAGATTCAGGAGCTCCTGGCTTCATCTCCCTTCCCAAGCAGGGATGTCAGGACATCAGTCAGGATAATTTCAGTCCTTGATGCTGCTTCTTTTCTTGCTCTTCACTAAGACCATTTAAGGCATTGAATCTATAGTCAGCTTTGCCTCTTGATTCTATAGCCTTGGTGCCAAATTATAGTCTTAGGGATGAAAATGACAACGTGAGTGAATGCAGTAACAGAGCCTCCAGCCACCGGGGTTTCCTATGAGGTTATTGATTGTAGAACAACACTTGTAGATTGTGTTAACATCGTTCATAAGGAGGACAATCCTTGTTTACTTGTTTTGTTAACACTGGGAGACTCTATGGCCTTCCCACAGACATTCATTTGCATGTTTCTTCCAAGGAAATGTAATAAAATATTGATATCATTAAAGGAAGGGGGAAAGAAAGAGGCCTTGGGCTGCTTCTCTGAATGAGTGGGTGAGCTGCATGTTCTCTGCTGAAGACCAAGAGAGGAGGGAGGGTGGAGGGTGCACATAAGTTACAACCATGTGGCTGCAGCAAGGACTGGCCCAGCATCCTGCAGCATCTCACCTGCTCTAGCAGACCTGGCTCAAACAAGGTGAGGTTTGGCAAAAGGTTACCCTTCCCTGAGCCATACGGCAAGACAGTGGCTGTCAGAGGTGGAAGGAATCATCTGAAAGCAGCTCTTCAGGGCTTTTTGGTCCCTGCTGATCTCTCCTCCATCTCTCTCATTCTATTTCTGACCCTGGATAGGTTGGACCTGCATTGGCTCGTGCCCATGCTCACTGCCCCATACACACATACTCGGGGCTCCATGGGGTCATGGTCTTCCTGTGCTGATGCACAGGGCCCTGGCTGTCCACTGGGATGGACCAGCATCTGCTTTGATTTCCTTGGTGAGAAGCAGGAACACCCTGGACTCCAGGAGCTGAAGTCATGGCTAATCAGGATGTATAGCCAGCCACTGAGGCCATGTATATTTAATGAGCCCTGTTAAAGGATTTCAGAAGTGCTCTCCCCATGGACATCACGATGACTTCTTTGTTTATGATTTTTCCCCCTTTCCTGTTGCCACTAATCACCAACTCTCTGCTCCTTAATGGCACCTTTGGGGAGCTCTGGGGATGGCTTAGTTAGTTATTTATTTGCTTGTTCCAGATGGGAGAAAAGCACCTTCCCTCCCTGCCACAGGTCTCAGGGTCCATCTACACAGGAACCTTAACCAGACCCCCAGGTTGTGCCGGGCTGGAAGAAGTAGGATCTGGATCTCCCTGTCTGACAGCTTAGAAGGGCTGAAGAGATGAGTGGAGAGGAAGAGGAAGGGAAAGCCCTTACACTGGAAAGGGGCTGAAGGAAAACAAGCCCCTTCCTCCTGGGCATCTCAGGTGTGGAGTGCAGGTGATGGCCCCAGAACACAGGTAGGTGTTCACAGTTTATAGCTGGTGCCTGTAAGATGCTAAGCACCACTGGTGCAGCAGCCTCCTCTCTCCCTGCCTGTGCCTGCCCACCAGCTGGGATACCCCCCACTGCACGGCCATAGGGAAGGGATCCCCTCTAGTCCCATTCTCCTGGGATTTGGGAGCCCTTCTCCAGGGCTTTAGCTCCTGCCTCCTCCTCGTGCCTCCCACAGTTGAAGGCAGTGAAGCCCCATCCCCTCTTGGAGGGGTGTCAATTCCCCCCTTCTCTGCACATCAAGGGCATTGGACTCTCTGAGTCTCTTTCTGGGGCCTTTTTCCTTCTTCAAGCCAGGTCCTGGGGGAGGAGCAAGAGGCTCATAGTGTTAATGTTGATGCAACACCAGCACATCCCCTTCCACTCAGCCAGCCTCTTGTTGGTATGACCTACTTTGCTGCAGATAGACCGGAGCACTTAGTGCTGCATGTGTGTGAACGTGTCAGCTCACGTCCTCCTTGCCCACATCTTCGAGCCCAGGGAGCCATGCTCTGTCGATCACCTCAGTGCAATCCACCTGGGTTATGCTTTGATGCTCAGCTTCAGACTAAGAGGCTATGTCCCACAGGGGACCGACCCATTGTCCTCAAGCCTCCTAGGAAGCTCTTAGGAAGCTGCTGTCCATGTCCCAGTGCAGATCATTGTAACCGTCATTGAGGTGGCATACCATAGGTGCGACTGCTGGGAAGCTGGAAGACCTCACTGCTGGTTATCCTTAGGCTCCTCCTCTGAGCTGGAAGTCCCAGTTCCTTAATCCTGAACCTGAAACTTTGGGGAAAAGCTGGAATTTAAAGGCTTCATGAGAGGTTTTGCTTGAAGCAGGCTGGGAAGAGAGACCTGGGGGCATGTGGAGGCATGCAGCACTTGATCAGTGCTGGTTGTCCTTGCTTAATACAGACTGGTACATCGCATCATCTAATCTCACCTGCAGTCAGCAGGAGGAAGAAGGGAAGCCTCTGGGAGTAGTTCTGGAACATGTCTGAGTATTTCTTTTGCTCTTGGGCTTGTATTTCTTTGCTACAGCTACAAGACCTGAGGACAAGACATCTAAGAACTGGGTTATGGGGCGCATCCTGAACAGGACAGAGGAGGATGCTCTCAGCTCTTGTCCTAGAAACCCAGATGACAGCCCTGATGTCCATGGTGATGCACAATGGATATCTGTTTGTGATGTTTACCATAGTGACCTTTTTCTGAAGTGTCTAAAAGTATCTTGAACCTCGACCATTGCAGCTGGGCTTGGAAGGAGGTTCCAGGAGAAAAATCTGCCTTTTCTTTTTAAACAGAGGATTATTTCTTTGAAGATGAAGCCCGGAAAACTCTGTGCTTTCAGAGGGAAGTTTTACATCTTTAATGCTGTGAAGAGGAGCCAAGAGCTGAAACTTGCTGATGCAGGTTCCCAGGCTTCCACTGCTGATACGGTGCCCTCGTGTCACTCAAACTTTTCCTGCTTGCAAGGTCACAGATGCCAATTTGCTGGGGAAGGCTGAGGGTCTGGACCTCCCTCCGGCCCCTGTTCATGCTGCCCAGATCCAGCAGCCTCCCTCAGTCTCATGTCCTGCAGGCAATTAGAGGAGGCCAAGCTGGTCCCAAGCCCCAGCTCTTCCCAGCTGAGGATGCTCCAGGTAGGGGCTGCTCGAGCTGCTGAGTGGCAGAAACTCTCCTTCCGTCATGCATTAATTGGCACTTGATTCTTGTGGTGCTGCTCTTCCTCCAGGCCAGCCTGTAGTGCTTTTAATTGACTGGAGGGAGCCAGTAGAGCTGATGAAGGGCTCTCCAGAGCCTGAGGTTTTTGCCTCCGTGGCCTTCTCAGAGCACCAGAAAACGAGACGGGGAATTGAGCTCTTTGTGAATGTTCCCACTCCTTTGTAGCTGGAAAATTGTCTCCCAGACCCTATCTTCACCTCTCTAACTGGTAGGGGGTCCTAAGAACTAAGTCCCTAAGAGCTCATCTCAGTCTCCCCTCGGGCAGGTTCAAGCCATTCCTTTTGGCCTGTCCCTACAGGCCCTTGTCCCAAGCCCCTCTCCAGGTTCCCTGCAGCCCCTTTAGGCACTGGAGCTGCTCTCAGGTCTCCCCTTCAGGAGCCTTCTCTTGTCCAGGCTGCCCCAGCCCAGCTCTCAGCCTGGCTCCAGCCCTCGCAGCATCCCCATGGCCTCCTCTGGCCTCACTCCAGCAGCTTCGTGCCCCTCTNAGCCTGGCTCCAGCCCTCGCAGCATCCCCATGGCCTCCTCTGGCCTCACTCCAGCAGCTTCGTGCCCCTCTGGTGTTGGCACCCTTGGTACTTGAGCCCTCTGCTAACCTCCCCCAGGCTGAGCACCCATGTCTTGTTCCAGAGGTACCACTAAAGCAGAGAACTGTGGAGGATGACCCCATCCCCTTTCTCTGCTCGCAGACTAGCACAAGGCCAGTGCAACCTGCAAAGAATGAAGGCAAGAAGCATCCAAGCCCTGTCCAGGATCCCTGTGTATGTTTTACACTGCAGGCTGTATTCCCGACCCAAAGAGGCTGCACCTGATCCCTGACTCCTTCCTGCCTGCTTCCGAGGGCGCCTGCGTGTATCCGTGCGCGCATGCCATGCACGGCAGTTCTGCAGCAGTGCTAATGGCATGGAGAAAGCCATTAAAGGAGGAAGAGTTGAGGTTACGAGATTGTGCTGAAAAGTTTATTGCTGCCTGTAGAGACATCAGGTCTGTACTTCCAGGATTACTCAGTGCTTAGTGCTGAGCGCCTGCACATTAGTTTTGCCGGGAAGCCCATTTGGGGTTCTTCCAAAACGGAAAAATTAAAGGGCTTCCCTAATAAATGTGCTCTCCAAAAAAACATAAAGGCTTCAAACCCAACCCAGGAACCCAAATTGAGGCAGCCATCATGGGAGAAAGGCAGCACTGTGGAGCCTGGGGAGCAGTCCCTCTGTCTGAGCTGGGGAGGGAGCAGCGCTGGGAAGTGACATTCATTCCTGTTCCCTTCTGCTCTTAGGGTCTCCTGAGGCTCAGCACGGAAGGATAAGATAAGATGTGAATTTTCACACAAATTTGGGTGCACAGTGGGTGAACTTGCTTGGGAAATTCTCCTTATTTCACTGGCAGGGAAACTCAGCTCCGAGGAGATGCAGTGACTTACTCACAGCCTTGCTCTCCATCACACAAGACAAGAAGTCTTTCAAGTTCCATTCCTGCATCCAGGCTGCTGGGCCACTCTTTTCCCAGCATTTGGTGTACATCTGGGAACACAACCAATGCCTGAAATAAATGCAGACAAGGTGGCATCAATGATTTGGGGAAGCAATAATGTTCCAGCCCTAGGTCAGGAGGTTCAGCTCACTCCTTGCTCCTGTTCTGGCACCTGGAGTGCTGTAGGAGCTGAAAGTGATCTATTTGAGGTGATGCACCCACTGAGCTCTATCCTCCAACCTGCTGTCCTGAGCACTTGGCAGTCTCATTTATTCACTGGAGATTACACATACTCTGAAAGAAAGACTGTGTGGTCTCCAGAACCAGAGAATCAGATGTAGGAACCAGATGCTTGCTCAGCTGTGTCATACCAGCCAGGCACTCTTGAGGCTAGATCCTTCTTCAGTACTTGGGAAGCTCCAGCCGCTTGTACTGACCAGGAACTGGTCCTTCTGGTTCAGTTTTTGGTACAATGGCTGTGCCTGGTAAATTGTCTGCAACAGGACTGAGATTTTGTGACAGACAAGTGAAGTGTGAGGATATTTTGGGAAGAACATTGAAAAGCAAAGGAAGGCACCAGTCCCAACCAAACCTCCTCCAGCATGGGCAGAGCTTGCATTGAGAGCCAGGCGTGGCAGGGTGAATGCAAGGAGTCCCTCAGGGGTCGGGGTTGGGACCGGTCCTGTTCAACATCTTTGTGGCTGCCATGGACAGTGGGATTGAGTGC